>BQNB010063343.1:0-35721 GCA_026074375.1 Tanacetum coccineum | reverse complement strand
ACTAATTAAAGACCGAAGCTCCATCGTAGAGTGACCGAGCTTCCTTGTTCGACTCAATAAATTGAGGCTAACAAAAAACCTGGAAAGTTTACAACGATAAAATCAGTTTATAATTTTGGTCATATATTCATATTAAGTTACAAAAGTCAAAATCAGTGTGCATTATGATTATATTATGTTAATCAAGTCAAAGATGTTCACTATATTCATTGTTTTGTGTAGATTGTTGGCAAAATTGGTTGCCTTTACGTGGCTTATAACCAAAGATACAAAAAGAAGATCGGGGTACTTGAAGTGTTCCAAGTGTAAAGAGGATTATTCCAATGTTGCGATGACTTGTGTGTGATTTTGGCTGAATCACTGCCAAGCTTTAGTCAAGTGGCCCATCCCGCTACACCATGTAGAAACACTATATGTGTAGGGGTGTTTGCAACCACAATTCTGACAATAATTAGTTTACAGTGCTCAAATATAAGGGGTGTAAGGAATTGCTTAATATCTACCACAACTACCATGAAAAACTCAAAAGGTGCAAGATTTACATAGATGTATGATAAAGTACAAAAATGTCATAATCTTTAATAAAAGTGAAGAATATCAGGAAGATAAATAAATAATAGACTCACTACTTATAAAAAGAAAGAAACTACATAGAATTAATTAATTAATACTTACTTTTCTCCTTCCTCATCGGGTTCTTTAGGAACGAATGTTGTTCCCGCTTTGGCAAACGGTTGCACCTTTAATCTGTTAGTCAATTCAAATAACATTATTTTGGAAGATAAATTGCATATAAAGAAAAAAGAAACTATTGACTGATATATAATTAATTGATTAATACTTACATTTTATTAAAAGTATTAAGCCTTGCCTCCATCTCGATCCTCCATTTCTGAATCTCCTTCACTGCCCTCAGGTTCATCTTCATCTTCTGCATCTTCTTAAAATGGAAATGCAAGAACTTGTCCCCTTCTATCCTTAACTCCTTTAACTCTTCAAGCTTCTCGTCCCTATATGAACATTAATCAGCACCCTATTTATAAAGTTACTGCAAACTTTGCGCCTTTAATTAAATAAAAGGTAAGGTATGTGCCAATACCTTTTCTGAGTATCAATTGTAGAATAAGCCTGGTAAATATGACATTCTTGTTCTTGCATCATCGTCAAATAACGATACCACAAATCTGGGATAACCTTACGATTGTCTTTGAAGATCACTTCTGCGACTGCTATTAATAAAAGGTAAGTCGTGTGCCAATACCTTCATAAAACTTTTTTTGAGACAATGTTTGTCGTTTAGTTCTAATGGTTGTTGTTTTTATATAAACATAGAATCTTCATTCCTCTTTTTTGTTTGATTCTTGACAGTGTGACATATAGCTGCCAGTATGAGAAAAAATTAGACTAATCAATTGATAACTGTTATACCTCAGCAATCTAAAACGGAATGAATGAATGTTATTAAAGTTTTGAGAAGAAAAATACCTGTAGAACGAAGCAACCAAATATAATGACCAAGTTATAGAAAATATTCAACAGTTAGCCATACCTCATAGCTATTATGAGAGTATTAAAATGCAACCTGCTACATGTGCATTAGAAAACAAAAATCAATGTGCTAATCTAAATACTCCCTCTGTCCCATATTAAATGTCCACTTTGACTTTTTGAAGTCTTTCTTTTCAAACTTTGACTTTAAATATTTTTGTTTGTGTTATGTAATACTTGATACAAAATATATGAATTGATTGAGTTTTAAATGTATTTTTCATTGGTATAACTTTCATCAAGTATCACATAACACAAACAAATATATTTAAGGTCATAGTCGAAAAAGAAAGATTGCAAAAGTCAATAGTAGGCATTTAATATGGGACGGAGGGAGTAATTATTAGAAAATTCGAAAGATTAGTCATACCTCATAATGAATGTTATTAAGGTTATTAGAAAAAAAGAGTACATGTAGAACGAAACAACCAAATATAATGACCAAGCAACTTATATATGAAAGATTAGCCATACCTCATAGATATTGTCAGAAGATTAACATACAACCTGTTACATGTTCATGGCCATACCTCATAATGAATGTTATTAGGGTTTTGAGAAAAAAAGAGTACGTGCAGAACGAAACAACCAAATACAATGATCGAGAAACAAATAATCTTCGAAAGGTAGACATACCTCATAGCTATTATCAGAGTATTATCATGCAACCTGTTACATGTGCATTGGAAAACCAAAACAATGTGCTAATCTAAATAATTAGCCATACCTCATAATGAATGTTATTAGGGTTTTTAGAAAAAAAAGAGTACCCGTAGAACAAAACAACCAAATACAATGACCAAGCAACATATTATATTCGAAATATTAGCCATTCTTCATAGATATTATCAGAATATTAACATGCAACCTGTTACATGTGCATTAAAAAACAAAAAGCAATGTGTTAATCTCAAAAATTATCAAACGATCGTGATATAATCGTTTGTTAACGTAATGTTACAGAATACTTACCTCAGCCTGTCTGACACCGAATGAATGAATGTTACAGACTACGTACCTCATCCATCTGATTAAAGATTGAAAGGCCTTCGTGAATGAATGATAACGGATCTGCAATATTCAAACACGCCTATTTACAAATTATTTTCCATATGCACACACTTCTATGATTTTATATAATCAGAAAACACATATATGCATACTACTTTCCTTGATTTTATGAGAATCATAAAACACATATGCGCACCTTTTTTATTGATTTTGTTACAATCCATAAACACGTATGCAACATTCTGAATATTTACAACAGTTTACCAATAACTATTAAACCACCAAAATGAAATGCTTGTAACAACTGACGTTTCCATGTCATGTGTTACCTTAAGAATATGTGAGTCCTAGAATAAAAAAATTATCATGTGACATCATAAAAATATGATACTAAGTTATTAACCCTTATTAGTTACCATGTAATGCAATAATTAAGCTATGCACCGAATTTGTCAAAGTAAAAATTATACTGCGCATCTATAAAATATGATCACATGGTCCATAAAAGTGTTACTCTTAAATTTCAACTTACACGATGATAGCCATGATTTACTGTTAATATAAACAAATATGAGATAAGTGACCACACTCTCAAGTTCTAATCAGAATACAATATATTTCCCATATATTGAATATTAACACATCTAGTGAGCACAAACATACGGAAAGCAAATTACAGAATGTGGATGCACGAGAAACGACTGACTCTTTTCAATCAGATACAAAGACATAAAATGGAATAAATATGGTAGATGGCTAAACGGTGCGTGTGAGGACTATTATTTACGCCAATATCTACATATGAAAAGTTAAATACAAAACAAAACAAAAATACGACGAATAATTTACATACAATATAATATATAACAAGGAATGCTTATTATCTTATCATCAGGCGAAGTTCTTGCATTCTTGGATATATGTAGATCAGTCACATATGAATCATATCCTGAATATAATATTACAGAATGATAATTAGATCAAAGATTTGCATAATAGCATTTTTATTAGAAATATCGAGCATTATTACCTTGGTCACAACAAGAGAAAATATGTGACCTATCTTTATCCTAGGATAGAACCTGAAGGTAAATTTCTTCCGGTGTAAATTTATATATTTTTTAACCAAAGCTTGCTCATCAAACCGATGTACATAAAGCTTCGAAACCACATGAAAACAAAACGGTGCAAAGAAAGCTTATAAAAACTGTGACATGCCTTTGTAATTGTGGATATGTATAATATCTTTTGAGAGTTAGGATCAAATGAGAAGTTTTCTTAAAATAGGAAGGATAAGAAGTAACTATAACCGCGTATCCGAGTTGCACCGACTTAAATTAGATGCATCTCTATAATCTTAGATGCATTATAATGCATCATAATGTGTTTTCTAGCTTTTAATTAGATGCATATACGTATATTAGATGCATTTCATGATTTCTCTTGTTTTTTGTTCCTGCACATGTGCCAAAATCATGAAAATCAATTTGTACCATCTACACATCAAATTAACTTTCGAAACTCAAAATGATGCATCTAAATGAATAGAAATGCATCTAATGCAAGTCGTTGCATCTCAAATGTGTGGTTTTAGTCATTTCTCACCACTTCTTATTTTAATTTACTTCTCACTGGATCCCAACTCTATATTTTGATATATATTTGAAAAGCAATCACCATATAATTAGGGAGTATATCTTAATATATTTTTAAAAATTAAGATATCAACATGGTTTTTTTAGAATATATTATTATAGTTTTGGATAGTAAAACACAGCTCGGCTTAGTTGGTAAACTTAAACGGATAATCACATAATTAAAAAGTCACAAATCTATTGATTTGGATAAATATCAAATCTAATTATGGAGTATATCTTGAAATATAATTTTGAAAATCAATAGATATTTAGATGGTTTTTTTTAGAAGTAAGACACAAATGATGGCTTGACTTAGTTGGTAAACATGATGAAACTTAACCATAGGTCATGAGTTCAAACCTTCTTATGCACAATATTTTTAACTAAATTTGAAATTCCATGTCATGTGTGTGCCATGTCATCGTTGGGGTAGCATATAGTCACTAAATTATATTTTTACATTCATAATTAGCCCCATATATATAGGTTGAAATAAAAAGACAAATATCCGTGAGAAGGATACACTAAACATCTTTTTTTTAAGTTCTCAAAAAATTCCACAAGATCAAGTATGTTGGTGCATAAAACTTTTGTAAAGAAAGTTTTTCTAATTTTGAGTTTTTATTCTTTTTTTAATGCACAAAAAACGAATTTTTAATGCACAAAAATTTTTGATGCACGAAATTGCATTAAATCGTTTTTTTTGTGTATTAAAAATTCGTTTTTATACCCAACTTCTATTGACTTTTTGCATCAAAATTTTATTGCGCATCAAACTAAAACAAGTTAAAAATTTTGTGCATCAAAATTTCGTTTTTTTTCATTAAAAAAACGTATATAAACTCAAAATTAGAAAAACTTCCTTTACAACTTTTTTATGCACCAACATACCTGATCTTGTGGAAAATTTTCAGAATTTTTCAAGAACTTTTTTTAAAAAAATTTCTTTTTATCTTTCTTACGAATATTTGTCTTTTTATTTAATCTTTATCCTATATATATACTAGTAACATAACCCGCTGACAGGCGGGTTGAGTTCATAAATCTTTTTTTGAGACAATGTTTGAAAATTCCTTAAATAAATAACAAACACGACAACCATTACGTCCGATGGGCGGGCTTGTTTTGTGAATATCGTTTTCAAAAAATTAAGTTAAATCAACTATAATCATACGGAATTATTTATTGAATGCATTAAAAGAAATGTATATACTAAATGTTTATACATAATGAACCCCCTTAAAAAAAGAAGTTTCACATAAACGGAAAGAAAGCAAAAGAACCTGTCATTGATGACCTTAGCCAAAGGAGTAAGCCAATTGGTTGTGCAGCATAGGGGTGTCATAAAAGTCGACTCGACCCGAACCCGAATATGACTAATCGGGTCGGGTCAATCGGGTTCAAAATTATATTCGGGTCAATCGGGTCAACCCGAAATATAAACAAGGTCGGGTTTCGGGTTTCATATATTTATCTACTCGGGTTCGGGTCAACCCGAATGACCCGAGTTTGATTTTTTTTACTTTTTCTATCTACTCTCTTTTTATTAACAAGCGCATGTGAATTGTGATATAATTAGCCCAGTTTTAATATTTGTCCAATGTCTAATACGTTAACATATTTACATAAATTACTTATATACAAATGAAAGCATGCAACTGTAACAAATGAAAACATGCAACTGCAACAAATGTTATTACTATTTGTTTTGCTTTTGAACTCAAACTTAAAAAATTCTAAATTGTGTCTTTCTAAAAAAATAAAAAAAAATCTAAATTGGTCAAGACCCGAACCCGAATTGACCCGACCCGAATGACCCGAGTTCTAAACAAGGTCGGGTTCGGGTATGAATTTTATATGTCTTGACCCGAATTGACCCGAACCCGGCCGACCCGACCCTGACCGACCCGACCTGATTCACACCCCTAGCATGCATTTGAAACAATGTTTAACTCTTGCTTATTCTCATGCTCATTGACACCACCCTGATCATACAAATTCGAAATAAGAACTTATTAAAATTACTATACAAATAGAAATTAACAAAGGGTAAGGTTATGTGAAAATTTAAAATCCGATTAAATCATCATGTGAGCAGTAGCGTTGACCATGTTCGTGAAGATTCTGGCCAGTTAACTCCACAAGAAAGTCAGCTCCAGTTGCACCCCATGTGATCTCCTCTCAAGGCTCATAATTTATAATGAAAAGACAAACATTATACAAATATCTTTTATACAAAAAATTACCCGACACATAAAGAGGTTTCTAATAGATGTTAATACCTGATGCCAAAAACAATGAATGGATTTTCACCAGCAAGAAGGTCTTCTCATCCTTTGCCTTAAGCTCATGCTTACTACTGTACACAATATCTCAATTTACATCTAAACCTTATATGATATCAAATCCCAAAAAACTAAAAAAACAGCCATAAATAAAACATTTATATGTAAGGAAGATGTACCAGCAAAGTTTAAGAAGCTGTACATAGTTTGTGAGAAGCGTCATTTACCCATGAATTGTGTCAAAATCTATCTGTATCGCCATAAGAATTCTAATTCTGACTTTTGACTTTGAATAGTCAAACTCGTTACCAAAATCATATTCCTTTTCTAACTGATTTGCAGAAGGAGCGGACTGTTTGCAACTTTGCAAGGTACCCGACTACCAAGGACCAAAACATTTCAAATTACATCCCGCCGAGTAAATAGAATTCAAATTCAATCTAAATTACATCCGTAAACTGATTTCAAACATTAAAGCAAAGGTAAAAAAGGTAGCAACTCATATACCAGCGGCTACTGACAACAAACGGCCCTTGGCCTCATTATTGAAACAAAAAATCATCGGCCACTCTTGAGTTGGTATTCACACGGACACAAATCATAGCTCACATGTAGTATGAAGTGAAAGAATGTACACGTAAATAATATATGTCCGGAATGCGACTCGGGCGTTTGGAGACGCACACGATAGCGTTTGGATTCAATAAATATAATTAATTAATTTATATTAATTGTGTAAATAATAAGATAACGGTCGTTAATTAATTAGTTACTTAACGGAATTTATTTAACGGTCGTTAAATGTTAACATAAGGCTCGACGGAGTAAATAATGAGAAAAGGGAAGTTTTGGCTTGGGTTGTGGGCTTGTGTTTGGGGCCGGTTATACCTCAACAAGAGGAGGTGGGAATTTGTTTCCTTATAACAAATTCCTTATGCCTATATAAACAAATCAAGGCTCATTGTTTTGATATATCTTTTGGTGAAACCCTAAAAGCATAACTTCTTTTCTCTTCCTCTTCTTTCGTGTTGAGTCAATCGACCACACCCAACCAAGTAGGAAAACCGATTTGATTAATCAACTTAAAGTAAGTTGTTTTGCTTATTGTTTATAAAAGAACTAGCATTCTAATTGAATCGCTAACAAACGTGTGTACGAATCCAAAGAGAGATCATACTTTGATCTTATATTGTTCTTGATTTATTAATTCAAGATTTGCTAAAAGGTACGCTTTTCTTTTATTATTATTATGTTAATTTATATGACTATGTGAATTGTTCTTACTGCTAGTCTTTTCGCTGCGGCTCGTATTTAATTAATAGTTAAAAATGATCTTAAGTCACTAATTCCAAAAGCGACCGATCAATAGCCGGTCATATAGATATATAAATTACATAATTGTTATCAAGAACTTAAAAATTGCTAGGTTTTGATGTTGTCCTTTAAATTTTTATTTTGATGAATTTGTGTTCATAAACCCTAATTAGGGTTAATAAAATTAATTAGAAAAAATCTTAAGATGTATGCAATTTTTATTTGATGGATATCGTAGATTAATTGTTAATAATTGGTATGTATTAATTGTTAATATGAATCTTCTCGCTTTATTAAATGTTAATTTGATGAGATCCATGGTGAATCTTGCAAGTTTACCATGGATGATGATATGTGATATATGATATATGAATGTATAATAATTGTTAAGTGTTAAACATGCATAATTGATGATAAAAATCGGATCTTGATGTGTATTAGTTGAATTTTACATTTTTCGTAAGTGTTATGACACCTGGTAGTTAAAAAAAATCATAATAAATTCATTCGATATCGAAAAAATTTAGAATTTTTGAGGGTGGTCCACGACTTGTAGATCTACAACTTTGTAGTTTTGAGCTAAGGCTCGAAAAGACTCTAGCTACACTCTTACGTGACCTGAAGTAAAATTTAAATTGTTTTGACAGTTTTATGTTATGTGGTTTTAATTTAAATCACATAGATTTTAGGTTATCATCAATTGGTTATGCATGTGGTATGTGATTAATGTGTTAATCGGATATAGTTTTAAGTTGTTTATTTTATTGTTTGCTTCGATAAATAGTTATGTATTTTTACATCAAGAGCAAAGGGTTTTTTCGAAAAACCAAAATAAACAAGACTAATGAATTATCGAAATTTAGATTATATTATGGATTATATAATGCAAAAAAGTCAAAAGTGGATTCGGCTTACATCCGATATAAAATCTTCCATGATTAGACTAGCAATTTATATCCATCATAACGTGTTTTTATAAATTATAGTTTTATAAAATTCATGATACAAAGATGTTGCATGCTCTTTGTACATGGTTTTGACACGATAAAAAAAATCTATACCCTTTCAAACCAAGTCTTTTTGCCATCCAACTAGAAAAACACTTGCACTTACTCTTCCATGATTAGTGAGACCTATTCATGGTTTTGTAACCCAAGGTGATATAATACACTTATTAGTGAGACGTTAAGTGCTATATAATCACAGTTTTTGTTGGACCGACTTAATCAAGTTAAGATAGGTGAGACCTTAACTCGTGGCATATGATGGGATAAACATGCTCACTTTTTCACGTTTGAATGTTCACATGTGATGTACATAAAGTAGAGTCCCATAATGTAGGAGTTGTATTGGATGCAATTATTAAACGTTAATTACCCTTTGAATAATCATCATCACTAGCAGATCAACTGATGCGGTGGTGGTTATGTCAAGGTGGATCCTAGCTTTATCGAAAATTAATGCTTTATTTTATAAGCATGTATTTAATTTTCTTTAAAGAAATATTAATCGAAAATACTAATGTGAACTTTTGTTTATTTGTAGATGGCACTCAACAATGCCCAAACCAAAACAAACAGTTCGGCTTTCATCCAATGCTTGAGAAGCATCAACTTACTGGAACCAAATATTAATGATGTTGCGTCGCTCGAAACTTATGTGCGTACTTAAAAATTACATGATGTTTTTGAAACACCCTTGCCACCTGCACCTGCCGCAAGTGCTGATAATCAAGCTCTTGCTGATTGGAATGCTCTTTTTTATCGTCACAATGAAGTTGCTTGTTTGGTGCTTGGAACTATGTCTCCAAAACTCTATCACAATTTGAGAACAAATCACCTCAAAATTGATAAACGAGCTCCAAAAGATGTATGGAAAACCTCGGGTGTTGAACTCCAAGAGTTGGTGAACATGTTCCATTCATGTAAGCAGGCTGAAGGACAATCCGTTAGCGATCATGTTCTATGATGAAAGCTAATCTGGATCAATTGGCTACACTCAACTATGCTTTTCTTGATAAAGTGTCTATCAGTTTTATCTGAAATTCTACTTTCAAGTGAATTTCAAGCTTTTGTGGGCAAAATTACAATATTGCATATCAATGGAGAAGACAATATGTGAATGCATTCATTGCTTAATGATTTGAGAAAGCAATTAGAGAACAAGTCACAAATTGTTGTGCTGTCCTTTACACCACATGTATGGCGCTTTCAAAGTGGTAGAGTCCAGAAGAATAAACCGCAAGGTAAGGCTAAAGGGAAAGAGAAAGGTAAGGGTCTTAAAAACTCTTATCCTACTAAACCCAAAAAGCCTCAACCTTACAAGAAAGAGCGTCCGAAAAAAGATGGACAATGTCACCACTACGCAAAGAAGGAAGGACATAGGAAAAAGAAACTGTCCTTTGTATCTAGCTGAGTTGATGAAAAAGAAGAAAACTGGAGGTCAAAATGTTGCATCCACTTCATTCAGTATTTATACTATTGCATTATTGGCATTTCCTAAAAATTCCTGGGGTGTATGAACAACAGTTTGTGGTACTCACATTTGTAACACAAAACAGGGACTTAGAGGAGCAAAGAAGCTGAAGCGTGGTAGTCTCTACTTGTACGTGGGCAATGGTGTGCGCGCGGAAGTGGAAGCTATTGGAAGTTTTGACTTGTATAAACCAATGGTTGTAAGCGCATTATTGTTCACAAGAACAATTGTCATTATGCACCTTCTATTACTAGAGGTGTTTTTTCATTTCTTGTTTGGTTTAATAAGAAGGTTTTTAACCCATTGTTTTTTATTGATTTCGGAATATCATTTCAATGAATAATATAAAATTTTAATTTAATGCTAAGTATTCTGTTAAAGTATTAAGAAATTGATATGTGTGATTCTACTTTATTACCAATCGTTATTCAATGAATTCTATAGCAATAAGAGAACCAAACCTAATTTTCACACACACTTCTTGATCTTGGCATTATCGTCATGCACATATAAACATAGAAACGTATTGAAAAGTTGAACCATGATTACTTTTAAAACCTACGGATAATGAAACGTTTGATCAATGCGTATCCTATATATCTGATAAGATGACAAGAAAACCTTTTTCACATAAAACTGAGAAAGTTAAAGATATACTTAGATTAATTCATACTGATGTTTGTGGTCCACTTAGACATGTGTTAAAGAAAGGTGCTAGTTACTTCATTACCTTTACTTATGATTATAGTCGTTATGGTTATTTTTATTTACTTAAGCATAAACATGAAGTCTTTGAAACAAATAAGTATTATTCAAAATTGAAGTTGAAAAACAACCTCGAACGGACAAAACATTAAGGCATACGATCAGATCGGGTGTTGAATATATAGTCAAGAAATTTAAAAGACTATCTAAAGCTTATGGAATTGGTTCAAACAAACAGCTTACACCTCCTTAACACGCCACAACAATAAGGTGTGTTCTGAGAGCGTAATCATACCTTGTTTAAATATGGGTTAGAATCTATATGATTTTTACAACTTTGCCCGTTATCCTTTTGGGATTATGCTCTAGAGTCTGCTGCACGCATTCTCAATATGGTTCCAATCAAGAAGTAGACAAACTTCCGTATGACTATGGTATAGAAAATGTTCCTAACTTGTCTACTTAAAGGAGTCTTGGATGTGAGGCACATGTGAAACGACACACGCTTGATAAAACTTCAACAAAAACTGTTTAAGTGTATCCTTCGTAGATACCCTAAGGAAACTATTGGTTACAATTTCTACTACCTACCCAACCTAAAACAAAATAGTTGTTGATAAGGTAATGTAGATTTCTGGAAAAGGATTTCATACTTCAAAAAGGGAGTGGGAGAAACGTAGAATTAGATTATGAAGATATTTTACCTTCTGAAAACACTAGCGAACATCCTATTGAGGAAGAAAGTCTTGGCCCCGATGTCTCTCATAAGAGGACTGTTTTCTTTCGTAGAACTGTAAGACACATAAAAGCCCAAATCGATAGAGTCTAAATGTAATGATCGATCCAGAACGACTGTCCTTCGCAATATTAAAGTAAGAGCACAGTTTAGGGATCTTAATGAACCTGCTACTTATAAAGCACTTTAATACCGGACCCTGAATTCTAAAATTGGCTTGTGCTATGAACAGGAAATGCAATCCATGAATGATAATACAAGTCTGGAAACTTGAAGTGCTTCACAAAATGCAAAAGTTGTTAAAAAGTAAGTGGCTCTACACTACAAGAAAGAAGCACAGATAGGGTGGCAAGGTATACATTTATACAAAGCTCAGACTGTTTAAAGGGTTTTCACACAAAACTTATGGTGTTGACTATGATGAAACAATTCACCTGTTGCAGACATAAGAGCTATAGAATTCTCATAGCTATAAAAGCGGCGTAAACTATGACAATGGCGATTTGGTAAATGGGACGTTAAAATCGTTCTTGAATGGTTCTTTCTTAGCAAGAAGAAATCTATAGGAACAACCTGAAGGTTTTATTGACCTAATCATCCCAGTCTAGGTATGAAGCTTCAAAGATCCATTTAATGGACTTAAGCAAGCATCTATACTGAATAAGAGAATTTTGATGAGGAAATCAAAAAGTTTGGGTTTTTATCAAAATCTTGAATGAGCCATGTGTATATCAAAAGGCTAGTGGGAGTAACGTTATTTCCCATCCCTAATCTTATATGTTGATGCCATAATATTAAATGGGAAAATCATAATACCAAGTTCTTTCAAGAAGTTAAGGACTAATCTTGGCAAGTGTTTTTCTATGAAAGATTTAGGAGAAGCGCGGCGTTTAATTATTTATTATATTTATTAATTCATTATTTAATTATTCTTTCAAATTAGGAATAAAAAAAAATCTATAGAGCATAGATTCAAGGCTGTTGATTTAGGCAAAAGGTTCAAAATGCGGCGAGCCTGTCAAATTAATATATGGTTTTAATTGAAACAACAAAAATCTCCATATAAGAAGATATAGTTGGGGGGGAGTTTGGGGGATTGATATACTACAAAAACACCAACGTGGTCGCATTCCCAATGAGCCAGTAGATATCCTATCATTAAATAAAACTCAAAGAGCTACAACATCTGCAGAGAAGATAGCGTATGCAAAATGTTCCTTTTCGCATCGGCAGTAGGATTCCATTATGTATGCTGAGAGGTGCACACGACCTGATGAGAGCGTTCCGCAAGCAAACATCACAAGCCGATTTCAATAGAATCCTAGTGAAGCCCACTGGACTGCTGTGAAAAATATTCTTAAGTATTTAAGAAATACTAAAGATATGTTTTTGATGTATGGTGGTAATCCTGAAGCAGAACTGCAAGTTAAATGTTATTGTATGCCTGGATTCGAGACCGATAGAATGACAACAAAATCACAAACTGGGTAAGAGTCTTCGTTTTGAATAGGGGGCGCGAGTTGGTATGGGGGGGGGTAGCGCGAGATCTGCCAAATGGCAGGAGTATCATACGGGGCTTCAGGGTAACAGAACACAATACAACAGCACAGAAGCTAATATATAGCTGCTTTTTGAAGCTGCAAAAGAAGCTGTTTGGATAAGGAAGTTTATTGATGAACTTGGCATAGTTCCTTTAAATGACTATCCGATAAAGATGAATTGTGACAACTCTGCTGCAATTATCATAGCCAAAGAATCAGGAATTCAGAAAGGCGCCAGACACTTTCAAAAAAAATATCATTATGTTCGTGAGTGCATTAAAACTGGTGAAATTGATATTGTTAAAGTTTATACAGATGAAAATCTAGCTGATCCGTTTACGAAAGCCTTAGCTGGTTCTAATCTTACTCGACATGCTAGAAGCATGAGTCTTTGTCCTGCTAGTAGTTTCATGTAATCTGTATTTTAGTATTTGGATAAAGGATATTGTTAAACAATGTTTATTTTATGAATTGAAGTATTTGATATGATTCAATTTTATTATAATTATTGGTCCTATTGATGGCATTGTTTAATCCATGAATAAAATGTTATACTAAATAGTCCAAGTCGACTCAATTAATATGAGGAATAAATTGAATTAATACATAATTGAGAGTTTGGTATATTCGTAGAAATAATAAAGACCGGTTCTCCACCCACACGATATTCAATAGATTTGCATGTCGGACTTCTCCAACGCAAGTCACTCACTTTATGGATCGTCGTCATCAAGTGAAACTTGTAAATGATTTACGTTACTAAAACCATTAGGACTTGAATGAAGTCATTTTTAATAACTCGCACGTAAGGCTCGACGGAGTAAGAACAAAGTCACAACAAAAAATGAAAGTCACTCTCAAAATCCTTATGCCACCCCTCCAAACTCGCGCGTAGTTGGAGTGTGAGTGGTGAGCCACTCACCACTAGTGAGTGGTAACTCACTTGGGACCCACATGTTTTTTATCCGTTTTATATTAAAAGAAAAAAAAATTTAAAAAATTCTCTTTTTTTTACCTATAAATACCTACTATTTTACTCATTTTTTAAACACAATTCGTATATTTTTAAACAAAACTCTCACATTCAGTATTGTATTTTTTATGGTGTGTTCGGTTCCACACACCTGTGATGAAATCAAAGCTATGGTTGAAAAACAAATTGAGGTCAAGGTATATGATACATCTCCAAGACTTTTAATCACGTAATCTCTTTTAACGTAATGTTTTTAATCTATTAATAAAAGTTTTTAATCACGTTTACGTTTTTATTAATTTTGTACGTTTATGTTTACGTTTTCAATTTATGAATGAATGTAATTAAATAAAAAAATAATGTGTAAGGTGAGTTTGATATGAAAGGTGAGTGTTAAAACGGTTGAAAAGTGAGTGGTAAAGTTGGAAAGAGAAAGCTGACGTGGCGCTGAGGTGGATGGTGAGTTTGACCTCCTTACTCCATCCAGCCTAAAGGACTTAATGTTAAATAATGAGAAAAGAAAAGTTTTGGCTTGGGTTGTGGGCTTGTGTTTGGGGCCGGTTATACCTCAACAAGAGGAGGTGGAAATTTGTTTCCTTATAACAAATTCCTTATGCCTATATAAACAAATCAAGGCTCATTGTTTTGATATATCTTTTGGTGAAAAAACCCTAAAAGCAAAACTTCCTTTCTCTTTCCCTTCTCTCGTGTTGAGTCAATCGGCTACACCCAACCAAGTGGGAAAACCGATTTGATTAATCAACTTAAAGTAAGTTGTTTTGCTTATTGTTTATAAAAGAACTAGCATTCTAATTGAATCGCTAACAAACGTGTGTACGAATCCAAAGAGAGATCATACTTTGATCTTATATTGTTCTTGATTTATTAATTCAAGATTTGCTAAAAGGTACGCTTTTCTTTTATTATTATTATGTTAATTTATATGACTATGTGAATGATCTTACGTGCTAGTCTTCCGCTGCGTGCTCGTATTTATTAATAGTTAATATGATCTTAATGTCTACTAATTCCAACAGTGGCGTCAAGAGCCGGTCATATAGATCTATAAATTACATAATTGTTATCAAGAACGTTAAAAATTGCTAGGTTTTGATGTTGTCTTAATTTTTATTTGATGATCTTGTGTTCATAAACCCTAATTAGGGTTAATAAAATTAATTAGACAAAACCCTAAGATGTATGCAATTTTTATTTGATGGATATCGTAGATTAATTGTTAATAATCGGTATGTATTAATTGTTAATATGAATCTTCTCGCTTTATTAAATGTTAATTTGATGAGATCCATGGTGAATCTTGCAAGTTTACCATGGATGATGACATGTGATATATGATATATGAATGTATAATAATTGTTAAGTGTTAAACATGCATAATTGATGATAAAAATCGGATCTTGATGTGTATTAGTTGAATTTTACGTTTTTCGTAAGTGTTATGACACCTGTTAGTAAAAAAAATTCATAATAAATTCATCCGATATCGGAAAAAAGTATGGTCATTTTCAAAAAGCTTTGAAGGCAAACCTCTAACAAGGTTTCCCCTCACAAGTTTGTTCATAGTTTTAAAGTTTATATGACCAAGCCTCCTATGCCATAAATTAGACTCATCTATTGTAGCCTTTGCAAATAAACAAGTCAAACCTCCTGAAGGAACAACATTCTTTAGATCAAAACTGTACATGTTGTTCTGTCTGGGAACTTTAAGCAAGACTTGACTTTCATCAAGTAGCTTAAAGTCAGGAGATAGAACAAGACATTCAGTCTCAGTGAAAAGAACACTGTTTTTCTTGTCACACATTTGTGAGACAGAGAAAAGATTAAACTTAAGTTCCTTTACAAAGTATACATCTTCAAAGTCTAATTTCCCAGTCCTAATTTTACCTTTTCCAGTAATTTTACCTCCTTTAGGACTTCCTGCAAATGCAACAAATCCACCATCAATGTCTTGATAATCTATAAGGTAGGACTTGTTCTCAGTCATATGCCTAGAGCATCCACTATCAAAAATCTCTTGATCCTGTAAAGCATATTGTGGATTACCCTGCACTCAAAATAAGAGAATTAGTTTCTCTTGGGGACCCAAGCCATTACTGACTTGAGTCTGCCTTGAGGATCAACATAGTCAAATCTTTTAGGCATGTATGATCCACTGTCTTTGGAGATATGGTCAATTACTTTTCCTGTTAGTCTCCAAATCCAGCATGCTAAAGACTTAACAGCATTTTCCCTTTTTCCCTCAGCAGTACTAACTACTACTTCTGGCCCATCAGTAATTACATTATTAACCTTAGCAGTATAAACTATTTTATTAAAATTGTTGGTTTTAGCTGCTGATATTTGGTTAAAAGGCCTTCTTAATGGTGAATGTGGTTTAAAATAAGAATATTTTGTGGGTGATGCAACATTTACTTTTTGTTTAAGTGCAGCAGTATTAACATGCCTGGCAGTACTAATTGATGTTGCTGCTCTTGGAGAACTTTTCTTAGCAGCATTAACTGGCACTAATCCAGACTTTGCTGCAACTGCTGTTGGAACAAAATTTCTTTTAGGATGTGGGTGAGTCAATTTGTTTTGGTGATTCACCCTCTAAGCATTGTTCCATACTGGTCTAACTTCTTTTTGACCAGTAACCCTTCCCATATTATTCAACACAGATTTTCTAACCATTTTATTCTCATAAAAGTTACAGTCCTTGATTAAATGGTTAAGACTTCCACATACAAAACAAGCTTTCTTATTGAACTCAAAACCATCCCCTAGTTTCTGAGTCATTATTCCATTCCAATTTCTTTTATCAACCCTATGACTCTGACTTTTCCTAAGGTTTTCAGCTTTCCTATATGTGTGTTGTTCAATAACAGATTTCCTAGTATTTTCGTCTAATTTAACAAAATTTATTTTAGCATAACTAGCTTTATTCTGTTCAAATGAAGGTCTAATCACACAATCATCATCACTATCAGTCTCCCACTCTTTAATGATAGGAGCACTAGGCCTAACATCTTTAGGTTGTTCCAAACTATCCTTACTAGACTTAGATGCAGTTGATTTAATTCTATGCACACTAGAGATAGTTTCACTCACATTAGTCTTATAGACAGAATCATCTAATCCAGCAAAGGATAAGTCAGGTCTTGAGGGCATGTAGTTCCCAGTGTAGGGAGGGGGAACTGCATGATATCCCTTAACCTTCTTAAACCTATCATTTACTTGATTATTTTCCCCTTCAATCTCATTTACACTACTATCAGATGCACTTTTAAACACTTTACTTTTATTCAGATGATAATCATACAATTCATTTTTATTCATTTGACAGTCAAAACCAACACCAGACTTGTTATTAACACTTATTTGATTGTTTATCAGTTTATTCATAGATGATGTTTCAAACTTTTCTAATTTTAGTTTTAAATCATCTTTTTCTCTTAAAGCCTCTGCTAACTAATTTTTAAGCTCTGTTATAGAATTATCTCTTACCTTACCATCATATTTCAAAAATGCAATGTCTTCCTCATAAACAACTTCATTTTTTTGATGAATAACAATTCTAGCTTCTAATGATTCTAAGCCTAATTGATAGGCTATTATTTCTAGATTAGCTTTACTTAGAACTTCACGTTGTTGATCAAATTGTTTTTGAAGAAATTGATAAGATTCTAAACATTCTTTAGAGCAATTTTGTATCTCGGTATTTGAGATTGATGAACTAGATGAACCTAAAGACAAATGGGCCATTAGAGCAAAGTCTGTGGGTCCTTTTTCAGCTTGATAGCTCCAATCATAACCACATATCCCATCTTAAACAACCAAGGCATTTGCAGGAGTCTCTACTGGTACAATCCTTCTTGGAGCATCTCCATTTCTATTCCCCTGATTCCTTGGTGCCTTGCATTCTCTAGCAAAGTGACCTCTCCTGTGGCAGTTGTAACATTCAACCTTTGTCTTATCAAAGCCAACAGTTTCTTTGCCATTGAAATTTAGATTCCTTCCTGTCTTCTTTAAGAATCTCTTCACCCTCATGGTAAGCATGGCCACCTGCCATTTGAGATCCATCTCTTCAAGATCATCAGTATCAATCTGCTCCAGATCTTCATTGTCCAACTGTGGACTATTAGATTGATTGACAAAGAAGGAAAACATGACATCATCAGCATAGGTTGAGGAAGAAGCTTGTCCCTTTGACCTAGCAGCAGGAACATCATGAGCAGTATTAACTGCTTCATTAGTACTGCTAGTGTCATCTGAAGATACAAAAGCCACATTCTGAGAGTTTGAGCTTGAGCTTGATTGGCTTTTAATCTCAGCTTCATACACCTTCAAGTTGTTGTACAAATCAAATCATCCATGCTCAAATAGTTGTTAGATTCAGATTTATTTCTCATGATTAAAGCAATATTGTTTCAAGCTGATGGTAGACTTCTTAGCAACTTCAGATTTGCATCTTCCTGAGAGATAACTTCACCATGAATTTCCAATTGGCTGATGAGTTTCTAAAACCTATCATAGGTTTTATCCAGTCCTTCAGATCTTGATGCAGCAAAATTCTCATATTGCTGCTTCAGAATGGTTTTTTGCATTTTCTTTGATTCTTTGTTGCCTCCAAACCTGGCCTTGATTGCTTCCCATAAGGTCTTTGCATCCTTGATTCCATGAAACTTCAATAGGTGCTCATCAGGAATGGCCAACAACAGAGTGCTTTTTGTTTTTAATTTATTCTTTCTTGCTAGCTTTTGTTTAGCAGTTTTAGGTGGAATGGGACCTTCAGTACCAACACTAGCTAATGCAATAGCAGGTGCATCACCATTCACAATAACCTCCCAAAGAGCATAATCAGTGTGAGTAAGATATTGCTCCATTCTCATGCTCCAGAGATCATAGTCTCTGTTTTGAGCATTACGAAGTTTTAGTGCAGGGGACCACTGTTGTGGGTAGTTTCTCGATTGTGATGCCAGCTATAGCACCTCATTGAATTAATGACGTACTGACTCTACATGTTGCACTAGATGATATAGTGTTCTTTTTTATTAAAGTTTTTCAACAAGCTCTGATACCACTTGTTGATCCCTTTTGAACAGATCTTACTTAGCTTGTTAAAGCTTAGTTATGTTGGATAGATCCAAGACAACTATAATAGAAACTAAGATTGTAAATAATACAAACTATGCGGGAATCTAGCTTGTATACTAAGAAGAACATTGAAACAGTAAAAAAGATCTTGCTAACTTTCCAATATATTAAACACAATCAAAGGTTATATCAAAACTTTGAAACTATGAATACTAACTATATTTGCTATGAAAACTATATAAAACTTCATATATAGATCTTTGCCATAGGGTTCCTTTTATACCCCAAGGAAACCCTAATGGGCTTACAAAACACGTTACGTGATCATGCATATCTATTCCCAATATATCTCATGCATATCACATAAGCATTACTAACTATTTTTAACTAACAGTACTAACTATTATAACTAACAGTACTAACATTTTGTACTAGCAGTACTAACTATAACACTAGCAGTACTAACTTAAGCTTGGCCAGTTCTAAGTCTTCTCTTTTTGACAGTTACTAAGTTGAACAGGCAGTAAGAAACTTATAGAAGCCCTTAATCCCACATGACTTTCATCATTAACTTAATCTTTGTCGATTGAGCATGACGGCGCACGTGATGTCGTGACAGCGTGTGTATGGACTAGTAGAAGTTGCTACCGTCGGTAACCTAAAAAGTTTATGTTAGTGATAAACATACATAGACGAAAGTGTCTTTGTCACTTCATTGAATACAGTTATAATAACCACCGTTCCCCGTTAATCAGTATAAATGCTGCCTTTGATCAGGTAGAATTCATAAGAATCTCCTTGACAGGGTTTCGCAGCTGTACTAGCCGTTCTCGTTACCGGAGGTTCAAAGCAGAACACTGTAAAGAGTTGAAATCAGATAGTTACTATCTATCTGATTGAGTCATTAATTTATATACTGGACCAAAATTGATATCCAGTTTACATAAGCTTGATTCATATAGAATCTCGCAAGCCACCTACCAAGAGCTTGCTTGATATTGGCTCAAGAAGGATTTCCATCGTCATTGTGAATACTAAAGAGTATCACTCTGATGTTCTGGCAGTTATCACAAGGATAATGCATAGAACTCTTTGATATCAAATGTTGTATAATGATGTAAGACATTTTGTATATTGGAATTTGTGTCCTAGTGAAATTTTTGATGGATCTCGTTAGCTCTAGACTCTATAAGTGCACATTTGTTATTTGGTAAACGGAGGCTGAAGCGGACTGCCACCTTTTCAATATCAACGATCTCGGAATGAGAAACCCGATAGCACGTGTTGATCTTCGTGAGAAATAAAACATAAATATTTTGAGAGATTCTGAGTAGCTAGGGAGGGTTTTGCATTGCATCACTAGGTCCATGATGTCAGTCTTCAATATCAGAATCATCTTCGTGATTACCGATAGATTATGTATTGACCCAGTTTTTGCCTAAGGTTGTATGAAGGGCTTCTTTCTTTTCACCCTTTATCCTTATAATTCTTTTTCATTCTTCAACCCCTTTAGTGCTTACCGAGACTTCATGACTAGTACCTTGTTGGGTTTGTTCCAGTACTAGCTCCATCTCAGTAGGCACTATTCCCTTATTCTCACTTTACTCCTTTTTTCAATCATACCTAGGACTTCTACTCTATCTAATGGAGTGTTCCTGGGTAGATCCCTCCAGTTCTGGCTGGATCATGGAACGTATATACCTAACCTTAACCGCCTTATAACCTCTTGAGAAATAACAGTTGGTGAGTCTTTGGAGTATTGCCATGAAGATCCATAAAACCAATTGATATAAAAATCAATCAACGTGTTTGAGAAATCATTTAAGACAAGTTGAGTGTTTCCAGAGTTACCAAAAAGCCCCCTACACATATGCACCATATTATGAAAGTGTTTTGCACATGAGAGGTTTGGAAACGCACTTAAATGATTGAAGATCGTATCCGTTATTAATCCGTATTGATCACATTTCAACATGTCTGAGAAATCATTTAAGACACATTGAGTGTTTCCAGAGTTACCAAAAAGCTTCTCCTACACATATGCACCATATTATGAAAGTGTTTTACACATGCAAGGTTTGAGAACGCACTTAAATGATTGTAGATCGTATCCATTATTAATCCGTATTGATCACATTTTAATCACTATTCCCCCCTCAAAAATTGCATATGTGGTTACAATTTTTGACAAATTAGTGAATTAAAAACAAGTTAATGTCCGAAATTCAAATGAATCTAACTAAGTCTTGGGAGAACAGGAGTGCATGCAGAATGAACTAATTATTATACTCCTCCTCAATTATAGAATATAGTGAAAACTTGGAGTGGGAGTTTGTTGAGTACATAATTTTGAAAGAATTTGAAATTTTTCATTTTGAAAATATCTTGAAAAATTATGCCCAACAAGAATGATGTCAGAATTATCGAATTAATTATCATTTCCTTTGAACTTCTCTTGAACATTCAAAACTTTAAATATTTATATGACTTTGCTCAAGACCGAGAAGGTATGAACTTTCCGTTGTTGAGGATAAATGGACATAAATGAACATTTTCCTTTCTTTGAGGTCCGAGTCCTAAGCTGATATTTACTTAGAAGTCGTAGAGAAAAAGTGAAAGGACATGTTTTGAAAGCATTTGAAACTCTCACTCGAACTTCATTTATTTACCCGTGTTAATATTAATCAACATTTCTAGGTGCGCAAATGTTATCGATTGTCGAGAGACATGTCGAAGAAGATTATTTTTGGTATTTTTGAAATTTTTTGATTTTGTATTTTGCTTTTATAGGTTTTATATTTTTATATTTTGTTTTTCTAATAAAATATATATAGTTTTAGAATGTTTTAGACACACAAAGAAGATAAGAGGGAATGTATCTAAAAGCATTAAAACATGGTTTTCAAAAAGCTCCCCCTTAAAAATTTATCCACTTATAAAGAATGATTCAAATTTTTGAAAGTGACATGAGGAGGGAGTGTTGAATACAAAATTTTGAAATCTTTTGAAAATCCTTTTGAAAAATTCTTGAAAAAATGTGTTTAACTGTTTTGAAAACAAGAAGATTTCTCTTTTTTTGAAGGTAAAGCGCACTGAAGCGTACACTCTCTTTTTCTTTGAAATGCGGGTTTCATACGAAAGTATATGAAAGCCATTGCAGAAGGCTCATCAACTGTCGTATTCATTGTCTCCATGATTATCTTTGTCCTTCAGTTTATACTCGGAAAGCAATGGAATTAGCAGAGTATCAAACCAATTTTGATGAAATGTCATAGAGAAAGTTTAATTTGGAAACCGTTCACTTTTAGGTTCCGAAGGGTTAGAAGTACATGCATTATCACCTTTAAAGCAGTCAGATTGACACTCAGATTCACTAGTTTCAATTATCTTTCCTTTAAGGTAAAAAATTCTTCAAGTTGGTGACCACCTAAGGCAAGATCTAGGTGTATTAGGCTTAGGTGAAGCAAGTCTTTCTTTGGACCCTACCTTTTTAGGTTTCAAGACTTTTGGCTTATGTTTCTTTTGATTTTTAACATTTGAAACATTTGCATTCTTATTGAGAGTACGAGAATTCATGTCATTTACATAGTTAAGCACACATGCATCATGATTAATAGTAATTAAACATTGCTTACACATAGCACAAACAACTTCAGATTTAGCATTCCGAATAGCAAGCCTAATGTTATTACGTTCAGATGACATATGTTTCAAATTCAAAGAAGACTGTAAATTCCTATGGTTTTCTTCTATTTTCCCTAAATTATTCGAGAGACAACTACTTTTAGACTTAGAAGGGACCTTATCATTCTTAGGATTGTTCCTAGGCTGTGGTCTTCTGGTCCTATTAGTGCTTTTAACGTTTTTAGGAGAGAAACCATTTGTTTTGGAATTTACATTATTCTTAGTGATGACATGAGGTTGTGAAACAGTGATTGGTTTTGTCCTAACGCTTGCTTTTACATGTTTGTTAGGCACAAATTTGTCTTTCCTAGAAGTCTTACGGGGATCAATCCTAAACATTCCAGGAGCAATCACATTATCATTTTCAACAACTTTTAATTCTTGAGAGGAAGGAACCGAGTTTGAAGTGACTTGATTTGACAAAGCATTCGTCTCACCAACCTTGGGAATAGCCGTAGATTTAGGTAGAGGAGTGACAACATACAATTTGGGTCTAGAAGAAGAAGGTGGTTTTCTCAAGATTGATTGCTTTGCAAACTTAGTATTCGCACTCGTTCCACGAGTGGTATCCTTTTGTTCAGAAACCTTATCGAATAACTGGGCTCTTAGCTTAGCATTTTTATAAATCGTGTCATATAATTTGTTTTGCAAAGAGTCAATTATTGCTTTGGTATGAGTCCGTGTCACATTGATAGAGTCAGACAGGTTCTTGTATGCAGTCCTAAGATGAGCATTCTCTTTTGCATAATTCTTAATCTGAAACTCTAATTCCATGTTCTCGTTCTCTAGTTTCTGATCAAAATGATCAAGGGTATTTGATACACATGAAGTATCCTTATTTTTACCCTTTTGATCTCCCAACTGAGCTTGCAACCGTCGTTTGTCTTTTGTGGCATGTCGTTGTTAAGCTTTATCGTATGAGATATTTGTCATTTTGCATTTTCCACACATATGTCTTTTCCTTTTAAAAATGCCAATTTTCAGCTCGTTCTTTCGTTCACGTCAAGCTTAGTCTGGAGATCGGATGTTTCAACAACAGTGGGATTTTGCACAATAGACATAATATCTTGACTGATAACTGCGCTCAAGAGACACTCAATATCCAATTCCAATGCCTTGTGCTTAGCAAGAGATTCATCAGCTTCTTTTGCAAGAGATTGGAAGTCTCGAACAAATTTGGCTGCTTCTTTCAGAAGTTATATTTTGAAATTTTTGCAATCTAGCGGAGCAACTTGGTTAACGATAGGAAAGGATTTCATATTTTATTAATTTTTTGTGAATCTCTTGGTGAGCAGAAGAGAACCAAATGTGTTATCTAAAGCTCGTTTTTGTTTTGACAACACGTTGAAGAGTCACAATGGTGCTTTTTACCTCATTTAGAAATTTTCGTGCAACACTTGGAGTAGTATCATCCAAAAACTCTTCATTTGGTATTGAAATTGTTTTAGAAACATTGGCCGTTTTGGAAGTATTTGAAAAATACAACTCTTCACGTGACTTGGCCGTTTGAGAAACAAAAACCCCCAAAAGATGATTAATCTTTGTATAATTTGCCGGTTTTATTTCTTTGTTTAATAGTTGTATTTTTAAGCGACTCTCTTGAGCAAGTTACCAGTGTCTCTCGAATCTGACATGTAGGAGGATCATGCTTTTCTAATAGAACTTGGCCATTATATAAACTCTGTTGTTTCTGCTGAGCTTGCTTGAGATAAACAGGATTTTGATAACCCCAAAGCACATTTTATGTTCGGTGTGGTAAAAAGAGTCTGGCTTAGGTGAAAGCATATGCATCGTTTGAATTGATTGACCCGTTTTAACCAAAATATTATCTAATTTCTTTATCTTATTCTCAAGTTGAATTTGTTTATCAAGAAGCTCGTCTTCGCGTATTTTGAAATCAAACTTCAACCTTTTCTTTTCTTCTTGAAGAGAAGAAACAGTTGACTTTTTCTTTACCCCCCCCCCCCCCCCCCCCCCCCCCCCCCGCCCGTGTAACTAAATAAATTTGAAATTTCCTCATTCAAAGCCGTTATTTGTTTACCTGAACTTAAGTGAAGTGCATTTATCTTTTTAGTAAGACATTGCTCTTGATAAACAGACTGTTGATAACACCTTTCAAGTTTGTCATATTTTTCTTGACTAATTTCGAAACACCTTTCTTGATTTTTATATCTAGCAAGCTCAGTGGTCAATTCAGCATTTTTTTCTTTCATTTTACGATTGACCGAGTTGACTTTCTCAACTTCAGCAGCTAAATTATGAAATAATGATTTATGGTACACACATATTTTCTTAACATTTGCAGAATGTTGTTCTACTGTCCCCCCACCTTGTTCCACACTAGAAACCTCAGAAATAATTTACTTCATTTTGTGGTACTTGGTTGTGGTCTCAGACTTAGGCTCGAGTAGCTCAAGTATACTGCTCTCATTGAGTAAATACATGGTAAATTATCATCATCATTATAGAGTTTTCATAAAGTTGTACCTCAGCAGATTCGTCTGAGTCATAGACGGGAGCTGTGTTAGTCTGAGTGCCCGAAGTTGATGCTTGCTGCAGATTAGCCATCAAAATGCAGTTTGCATTGAATTCCTCAATCTCATCCAAGTCTGATGCAACAACCATCAAGTCAAATTCTTCAGCTTGTAGTTGGATTCATGCTTCTTCCTTTTGAGCAATTAACAATTGAGTCTGAAGATAAGCTGCATCCCTTCTCCTTGGTATGACTGTGCAGTTCCTAACAAGATGACCCAATCCTATTGTGAGTTTGTAACACTTATCTGATTACCATTATTCCCCATTCGCATTACCCTCAGCCCGTGCTGCTATAGCATTACCATTCCCATTCTGATTAGCTATACCCGGAACAATAATTACTCCATTATGATTTCCTACATTCTGAACACCCAGATTCTGAACTACATTCTGAACAACCTGATTCCCTACATTCTGCCCAGCATACTGTCTAAACTGATTTTGTGACATACGTCAATTTTTTAGGTCAGTAACCAAAAGCAAACATATGATAATTGTCAAAACACATGGGAAAACATAATTTAACAAAATCATAAGCTATCTCAAAATTTACGTTTTCTATGACATTTTACGTATTTACCGAATGTTCACAACTTATACAAATTAACTTATATCAATTAAATGATACTTGCACTATATATATATATATATATATATATATATATATATATATATATATATAATACATAGAAACCTTCCTCCCCCTCTATGTGGCAGACCAACCTTCACCATAAACCAATGGGAGAACATACAATTCCATACCATCAAACTTGGTCTCCTTTATAAACTTAAAAACCATTTTTTTCTCATTCTAGATCTAAGAAAAACAATTTTTTCTCTCGTCCTTGGTCTTCTGGTGTTGCCGTCTCCTAAACCACCATCAAAAACACCTCATCTTTATTTTTTAGGAGCAAGATGAAAGGTAAAAATTGTCACACCCCGTCAGGGCGGAAACACGAAGCGTAACGAGAATAGATATCATCACAACACAATGACGTCTATATAGAGGAACTAACATTAAATGAACAAAGCATAGACATAAAGTGTCATGAAAATACCCAAAAACACAATAAAACCAAAGGCGTCTTATATTGAAGAAAAGGGGGTTCTCGCCAATATCAAGACATTTCAAAACTTCAAAATCCATCTAAACAATTCAAACCAAAATATTCAATAATCTAATCAATGCAAAACACAAACTAGGAGGTTCAACTCCACATGCAGCCTATGATCTCTCTAGCCATTTCTCTTAGTCTTAACATCCTCATGATGCTCACCTGAAAATGATGCTTAAAACGTCAACACAACGGTTGGTGAGAGTCATAGGTTTAAGACACACAATACAATCTTTAAATTAATTAATGTGATTAAAAGAAAACAATGCAGGATAATTATGAACTATCAAGAACTTATGCTATCATGCAACCCACATCATCATATTCAAACCAACAGGACAATTACTGTACTATCATACAAGCTAACATGCAAATGTAACCATAACGAGCATGGGAACAGAACGTGTCCCTCGATCAAACAAGTATCAACACTTGGGTAGGAACGTTACCCCCGATCCATTAAAACCATCACTTCACATGGGTAGGAACGTTACCCCCGATCCAATATCACAACAAATAGGTAGGAACGTTACTCCTGATCCAAATACACATAAGCATTTAGCACGCAACATACAATATCCAAGTAAAGTCCATACACTTTCAAGATAAAGACACATAATCACAGTAATTTAAAACATTTCAAATCCATTTGCATCATTTCCACCCCAACAAATCATAAGAAAAGAGGGGATATGAAACTCACCTGGATACTCAACTGCAACTTCCAAATCTCTACACGCAACTATACAAATAAATAAACACGGTTACACGTGACCTAGCTAAAAGCTCAAGTCCATGTAACACACATATGATGGATGTCTAAGGGTTTAGTTAACCATCATGGGTCACCCCGACACCATGCCCAACCTTAACCATCTTATTAACACTTTAAACTAGCTACTTACAATTAACTCAGAATTACAGAATTTAGTGTCTTTTTACGTACCCAAAACCCTTACTTAATGACCTTTATAAATTATACCAAAAATAATATATGTTCCTTTATGTGTTCTGTAACTACCATTGGATTCCCAAAAGCTATTTATATGCACAAGTACTCCTAAGAAAATCAAACTTCATAACGGTCCCAATTCGGATCTGATTGTACACTAAAAAGTATCACTCTAACTACCATACTTAGACATGTTTTCAGAGGCTAATTTTTACAGGATTATCCATAGACATATGGAAATTAACTACTGTATAAGGGCTAAGCTTAATTCGAAATTTACGTTAGGGTTTTACCCTCCTAAACATGATCCAAATTTGACCTATATTTATTGTTTTGACAACTTTTAGTGTAACCAACATTTGAAAGACTTCCCAACCTTAAAAACTTTTGAGGCTGGATTTTCTGGAAAGTACATTAAATAAGCAACTGTTTAGAGTCTGGAAACACTCAAAAACCTATAACCATCATGGAGATATTCACTTGTGAACACAACCCTAAATTCTGCTCACCTTAAATCAAGTTTTTAACGCAAATTTAACCTAACCAACTGCATGATCATGACCCTAATCAAGCCCTAATCATTCTACATCATTAAATATCATTAACATTATGAATTTTATGAAACCCTAGAATCCATCATTGATTTTGTTACATGAATGCATTATTTAAACTAGGATGAACACACTTACCTTGATGATTAGCACCTAAACCACAACTCTTGAATGTTTCTTGGATCCACAAGTGAAAATCAACATCTTAGGGTTTTGGGAGAGGTGAATTCGTACGACATAAGATAAATGGGAAAAGGATAGGCCAAGTTTAGGTTTTAATCTAAATCTAACAAGTCCTAGTCCAACCCAAACTTAGTTTAGTAAAAAAAAAATTTTTTTTCTTTCTTTTAAACCCAAAACCGGATGTACTCTATAATATTTATGTTGGCGTATTGTCTGGAATGGGTCAGACCCGATAAAAGGGTGGCCCACATCCTACGTAACCCTAATCCATACACTATATATACAAGGGTAGGATCATCCTACCTACATATACCTACACAAGTTATTCTCTACCACCTCTTTACTATATGCTTGTACTATTCTGACTTGTCCGTCAGAGGGTGGATCCCGGGGCTCCGACCTCGGGTCCCCTTCTAACCGGTTCTTCTTTGTTAGCAGCACTATTCAAGGCCCGGGAAGACGACGAATGGCACCAAGAGAGTCGTCAGGACCGGCCTGACCAAATTATGCATCAACAAGTTGGCGCCATCCGTAAGACCACGAATAAACTATGTTTCATGTTCTCATGAAAAGCAAAAAATCAGTTTTGAAAGTCGGTAACTCTTAAACCTTTGTATTTTTGTTTTTCGCTCCCGCTATTATGCATTATGTCATACGTAAAAACTTGAATTGATAAGATATTTTACATATCTTTTTAAATTGGTAACAAGATATTACCAATATTTTTTAAATTGGTAACAAGATATTACCATATCTTTTTAAATTGGTAACAAGATATTATCAATATTTGTTAAACTTGATAAGATGTTATTTGTATTTTTAATTGGTAACAAGATATTACCAATACTTTTTAAATTGGTAACAAGATATTACCAATATTTTTTAATTTGATAAAAAGATTTTATCAATATCTTTTTCCTTATTTGGATTACCCGGCCACGGAAGTACGTCTTCCGTCGGCCGTAAGTCGAATGCCATATTCGCATTACCCGGCCACGGAAGTATGTCTTCAGTCGGCTGTAAGTCGAATGCCATATTCGCATTACCCGGCTACAGAAGTACGTCTTCCGTCGGTCGTAAGTTGAATGCCATATTCGGCTGTAAGTTGAAGATAGATATGGCGGTGTATGGTTGGAAAGTGCGAATGTCTCCGCGACGGTAAGAGTAGTCCTTTTAGTCTAGTAATCGTGGCTACGGCCACGCTTACTAGACTGGGGGGACATGTTGGCGTATAATCTGGAATGGGCCAGACCCAATGGGCCAAACCCGATAAAAGGGTGGCCCACATCCTACGTAACCCTAATCCATAAACTATATATACAAGGGTAGGATCATCCTACCTACAGATACCTATACAAGTTATTCTCTACCACCTCTTTACTATATGCTTATACTATTCTTACTTGACCGTCGGAGGGTGGATCCCGGGGCTCTGGCCTCGGGTCCCCTTCTAACCGGTTCTTCTTTGTTGGCAGTACTATTCAAGGCCCGGGAAGATGACGAATGACACCAGGAGAGTCGTCAGGACCGGCCCGACCAATTTATGCATCAACAATTTATATATTTTATATATTTTTTTAAATTATTAATTAACTAATTTACTTCATTTCTTTAAGTTTTTATAAAAACCTAAGCTAATTTGATTAAACCTTTTTACTTAAATGCTACTTACTAAACTTTCTAATTATAACTTTCATTTCACCAAACCACTTTCTATTTTTAGAAAGTTTGCTACAAACTTCTATATTTCACTCACCTATTTTATTTCTAAAATGCCACATTTCTCATAAACGCTTAACACTTAGTCATCCAACTATTGGCGTAGCATTACATGCAATACGTCATCCCTTTTTCATTATCACTAAACGTGAACAAATGGAATACTCATTATCCAATACAAACACACTCAAAATGAGATGCCCACACACCTTGTTAGATATGAGTAAAAGACTCGGTCACCCCGTATATTTGTTGTTTATAATAGTTCGTAGTTTAATAGTTAATCGTATGTCTTTCAGTTTTAAGCCGGGTTTTAATACATGGTATTTTGTAAAAACTATATAAGCCTCTTCCAACTTTGGAAGAGGCAAGCTAGTCAATAATCATTTCACTTTAAACACATACTCTCTCTCTCTAAAACATCTCTCTATGTGTTTCTCTCTATATTTTTTTAAACGTGATAAGATGTTATCTTAATTTTATTTGGTAACAAGATTATTACCATATTTTTTTAATTGATAAAAAGATTTTTAAAAAAAATAAGATGGTTTTAGTGTAGGGATCCATATACTTTTTTAATTGGTAACAAGATATTTACCATATTTTTTAATTTGGATAAAAAGATTTTAAATCAATATCTTTTTCTTATTTTGCATTAACCCGGCCACGTAAGTAACTCTTCCGTCGGCCCGTAAGTCGAATGGTCCATATTCGCATTACCCACCACGTAAGTACGTCGTTCCGTCGATCGTAAGTTCGAATGCCATATTCGCATTACCCGGCCACAGAAGTACGTCTTCCGTCGGCCGTAAGTCGAATGCCATATTCGGTCGTAAGTTGAAGATAGATATGACGACGTATGGTTGAAAAGTGCGAACGTCTCCAGCGACGTAAGGTACTACTCATTTTAGTCTAGTAACCGCGGCTACGGCCACGCTTACTAGACTGGGGGGACATGTTGGCGTATAGTCTGGAATGGGCCAGACCCAATGGGCCGAACCCGATAAAAGGGTGGCCCACATCCTACGTAACCCTAATCCATACACTATATATACAAGGTAGGACGCAGCAAGAACAAAACCTACAGTACCTATCACAAGTAATTCTCATAATCATCTCTTACTATATGCTTATACTATTCTGTCTTGACCGTCGTAGGGTGATTCCCGGGAGCTCCGACCTCGGTTCCCCTTCTAAACCGGTTTCTTCCTTTGTTTGGCAGCACTATTCAAGCCCGGGAAGACGACAACGACACCAGGTAGATACGTCAAAGGACCGCCCCCGACCCAAAATTATGCATCAACACATATAGTGAAACATGATGATTTATCAAAAAATCTGAGATATATACCAACTTTGATTACTGATTCTGGTAATGAAGTGGTAATATTTGATGAAGCTTTAGTTAATAAGGGAAGTAAAAGATGGAATCTTATTCTTTGTGGACAGTTTGTTAGATATGAGATGAATATTCACAAGCTTAGGTACAATATAAGAATGATTGTGGGGTAAATTTAAGTATCTCTGAGATGATACAAAAAAAATTGGTCAGTATGTGATTAAGTTCATAGATGAAATAGTTTGAATGTTTTTTAGACAATGCCCTTGGATGGTAAAAAATATAAACCATTGTTTGTTACAAAATTAGCTCTGAAATGGGAATGAAAAAATTGGAACCAAAATGCTTGCCTGTTTGGGTTTAAATTGTTAATGTCCCACTTGAAGCATGTCTGTAAAGTTATTATTCCATACAAGTAGTGTTAGGATAAAGCCTAATGTTGATTGATACTATTAGCTTGCTACTAATGTGCCGAAAGGGAATGGGAAATTTTGAATTTGCAAGAGTTCTTGTGGAAATGGATGCTAAGAAGGAATTCAAAAAAGAAATTGTGATACAATGTAGAGATAGGAACAACAATGTTAAAGGTAATAAGACAGTGAAAGTGGTATATGATTGGAAACCTCCAGCCTGTGTTCATTGTAAGGTGTTTGGACATGATGTTAGACAATGTAAAAAATGAGGAACATGTAATGGTGGAAAAGATGACTAAAAGGTTTGAAACTACTGACGAGGGAAAGGAGGATCAGAATAGTGGAAAACATGAGAAAAATGGAAAGGGGATGCATCAGGGGTATAGGTCAAATGGAAATAATGCAGTAAAATCCCAAGGTACTAGAAACAATAATTTTTCTCAGTGGAAGCATAATGGTAATGGAAGAAGCAGAGTACCTGATATTAGAAGACATGAATATAGAAACAGGCAAGTGGATGCAGAGAACCTAAATAAGGAGGGAAATGGTAGTGAGATGTAGAATAATAAATGGAATGTAAAAAAGAAAGTAGTGGAGGAGGTAAGGAATACTAGCAACAAGTTTTCAGTTCTTAATTCCCTCCCAGAAGATAATGATCAAGAAATCAGGATTCTGAAGAAAAGAATGATTGTTGATAAGTTTCTAAATCAGAAAATGCAGCCCACTCTTATTGAATTAATGACTTGGTCAAAGGATATGATATATTACTTCAAAGAGAAATGGGAGGAAGATAGACAGAAAGAGAGAAATAAAGGTATAAAGGTAGTGGAGATGGAAGATGTTATTATCAATTCTAGTTGAATAGAAAAGTTTATAAAAGTAAATGAGGTAAATGGTATGGAGGGCAGTGTTCTTAATGAATATGTTTATGGAGTTTAAAGTAGGTGTTTGGAATATCAGGGGTATGAATACCCTTGATAAGCAAAATGAGTTTATGACTTAATTTAAGTGAAAATTTAGGTTTGGTCTGTTTTGGAAACAAAGACTTAAATGTAATGATAAGTCCCAAAAGGCAATTTGATAAAGTGTTTCAAGATTGGGAATGGGTTTCTAATATGGATGTATGTAATAAAGGGTGTAGAATTGTGATTGGATGGGACAATGAGACCAATGTTCAAGTTCTGCACAAAACCAGTCAAGCCGTCTTTTGTATTATTAGTGCCTAAAAGTTTAATTTCAAGTGTTGTTGCTCCTTTGTTTATGCTGCAAATGAAGGATTAGAAATAAGAGAGCTTTAGAAAGTTTTGATTAATGATTGCAGATATGTAAATGGGAAGCTTTGGTGTATTGCTGGGACATGAATGTTAACCTTTATCCTAATGAGCACTCTTGTGGGACTTCTATCATGAATTCTGATATGATGGAGTTTCAAGACTGCTTAAATGCTCTTGAAGTGGAAGATATATGTAGCTCTGGTATCCATTTCACATGGATAAAGAACCTTCATAAAGCCAATTTGGGAATTATGACAGGATTTCCTGAAAAGCTGGATAGAATCATGTCTAAATTAAGATTATTCATCAAAAAAAATATCCTCAACTCAGGAAGCAAGTTCCCTTCCCTATATTATCTCTGATCATACTCATGCTATTCTTTGTATTCCATCTAATGTATGAAAGAAAACTAAAACTTTTAGATTTTCCAATTACATTACTGAAAAGCAGGAGTTTATCCTAATTGTTAAGGAAAAGTGGAATCAAAATATACATGGTCAAAAAATGTATCAAGTGGTGAAAAAATTAAAGAGCTTGAAAGTTCCTCTTAAAAGACTAGGATGGAGTAAGGGAAATCTATTCAATAAAGTGGAATGTCTAAGAAAACAGCTTCAAGAAATTCAAACTTCTGTTGATGATGATCCTTATGACCATACATTGAGACTAAAGGAAGCTAAACTGATGGAGGAATTTTGTGAAGCTGAAGTGAGAGGAAAAGTTTTTGAGCATCGAACAAGTCCAAAATTAAATGGCTGTGTTAGGTGACAAGAACATCAAATTTTTCCATAGAGTCCTGAAAGGAAGAAGTAATAAGAGCAAAGTTTTCTCTTTATGTGATGATTATGGGAATTCCTATGATCAAGAACAGATCCCTCAACTCTTCCTGAAACATTTTGAGAATTTCCTTGGCTCTACTTACCTTGTCCAAGACATTGAATCAAGTGGAACTTTGTTTAAGAAAAAGCTTAGTTTTGTTGCTGCTGATAAAATTATTGCTGATATCTCTGATGCTGAAATAAAAAGAGCCTTATTTGACATTGAAATGACACAAAGCCCCTGGTTCTAATGGTTTCACGAGTAAAAAAAAGGCCCTTTTTTATTTTTTTTTTTCAAACAAGCATGGAGTATTGTGGTGCAGATACTTGTAATGCTATTAAAGAGTTTTTTGCTTCAGGGAAAATGTTGGGTGAATTGAATGCCACTTTAGTATCTTTGATCTCATAGGTCTAAAACTCCTAATAAGGTAACTAACTTTAGACATATTGCTTGTTGTAATGTACTCTATAAGTGCATTAGTAAAGTTCTCACAAATCCCTTAGGAATTTAGTAAGCTGCGATCAAAGTACTTTCATCCCAAGAAGACATATTGTTAGATATGAGTAAAAGACTCGGTCACCCCGTATATTTATTGTTTATAATAGTTCGTAGTTTAATAGTTAATCGTATGTCTTTCGGTTTTAAGCCGGGTTCTAATACCCGATTTTGTAAAAACTATATAAGCCTCTTCCAACTTTGGATAGAGGTAAGCTAGTCAATTTATTTTCACTTGTTAAACACATACACTCTCTCTCCTAAAATATCCTCATGGGTGTTTTCTCTCTCTAGAAACTATCCCAAATCACAAGAATCATCACCCGTGTTATGAATTAAACGATCCTACAATTGGTATCAGAGCCTCGGTGGATTCGTGATTGATTCGTGTGGTTAAACAAGCTCAGATTCGTGCTCATTTTGAACCAAAAACACCCCACAGCTCAAAAATCTTTTTGGGCTCAAGTGGTTGGTTAATCGTGTTGTTTTTCTTGTTCTACATGCTAAGGAAGTAGTATTGTTGCTATTACAAGTGATTAACAAGGCTCAAGATCGAAAACAAAGGTATAAGGTTCGGATTATTACTTGTGTTCTAAGTGGAGAGTTGCGTCATTTTGGAAGATCCACAAAGATATTTATGATATTGTGTGTTTAATCTTCACTTAGACACTGAGTACTACATATTTTAGCTATGATTCGTGGTTAATAAGCTCATTGGAAGTATTTTTGCAAAATTCGTCCCTAGTGTTCATCATGGCGGTTTGGTGAAGTAGGGGACATAGATCCACATTTTTAGGAAAAGTCAAACGGCGAGTTGACCAAATCAAATGGCGAGTTGCCTTATTGGAGGCGGTTTGACAGGTACCAAGGCGGTTTGAATATTTTAATAGAAAAATACGAAAAGAACCCCTGGCGGTTTGGACCCTCGGTGGCGAGTTGCTTATCACGGCGGTTTGCTTTCACGGCGGGTTGAGCAAAACAAATAGACAGCGGTTTGATTATTTTATTGATCCAGCGAGTTAACAAAACTAGGCAGCGAGTTACTTCAAAACCACGGCGGTTTGCCTAGTAAGATATTGGCGGCGAGTTGGCCTGTTAGGCAGCGGTTTGCTCAATCAATAGGAGGCGGTTTAGTTGATTTCAAAGCGGCGGTTTGATAGAAACATATACGCAGCGGTTTGATTTAAAAAAAAAAACATATACGCAGCGGTTTGATAGAAACATATCCAGACGACACCCATTTTAGCGACACTTTTTGGCGGAAAAATTAAGTATTTTGTAATCTTTTTTCTAGTCTTTTTAACTTATTTTTACATCAAATTCAA
>BQNB010063342.1:0-25628 GCA_026074375.1 Tanacetum coccineum | reverse complement strand
GAATGTATTGCGGGGCAAGTAGCGATAGCGCTCACCTAACGTTTGAGCAACCCAAATTCCTCCAGGGGCATATATCTCATAACGATATACGTGATCTACTACCTGGAGACTTTGTGATAGCAACTGCTAATTGTAGTGCTAATAAACCAATGAGTAGTATCCATTCTTGTGTTTAGGGCCTCTGTTAACAAAGCGCTCCAAATTAAAGTAAGTTTCACCTGTAGTGTTTGCTTGACGTCTTGCTTCAAATACATGCCGGAAGACAAATTCATAGGAGGCTCTATCTTATCGAAACACATGATGACGGATATCAAAATCTCCATCACTGCTTCTGTACTCGAGAACTAAAGGTGAAGCAACCGTGCACCTGAGTATATAGAAGATGTGCCAAGAAAATTCATGCAGTAATTATTATGTAATATATATAGATTACATAGAGTACAGAAGCAATGATGGAGATTTGGATATCCGTCATCATGTGTTTCGATTGGATAGAGCCTCCTATGAATTTGTCTTCCAGCATGGATTTGAAGTAAGGCGTCAAGCAAACACGAAACTTACTTCAATTTGGAGCGCTATGTTAAGAGTGGCGGGAGGCCTTGCTTTATTAGCACTACAATTAGCAGGAATTTGGTGTCCCTGAGTCTCGTAGATCACGTATATCCTTATGAGATATATGACCCCTGGAGGAATTTGGGTTAGTCTAAAACATTGTGCTGAGCGTTATCGCTACCTTCTACCCAAGATGAGGATCGCATTTTCGGCTCGGCATATGCCCTGCCAATACATTCGATCCGCCTTGACGTTTCTTGGAGATAGGTACGTTTCACAGCTTAAAAGCACCTTGTTTATATCTGTGCAAACTTTGCAAGTGTAGAGGTGTATTTTTTTAATAGTTAATAGTAGTACTTGGTCTAACTATTATATCTATAAGTTGCTACTAAACAAATTCTAGGTTAACACGTGTAATTCTAGTAAAAAAATCCGCTACTAAAATGTTTTCTATGTTATTTATTTCAAATCGTTGACATTAAAGATTAGTTCTTCATTATATGACAAAATTTTATCTTTTCTATGTAGTCCTTCTTTTATGTTATTCTTCAAATATAAGTATTTATTACCACAAAAAAAAATATATCTGTAGATATCATAAAAGAAATTATTAACTTATGATTCTTTGCAAATTCAATCATAATCTTTTGCACTATACATTTTCATCGTTATTTATTAATTAATTTTTTTACACTTGACTACTATAAATTGATTCCTAATTTATGTTCTTTTTGAAATTTTGTATTGTTTCTTTTAGCAATATTATTGAGACTTTTTAAGAAAAATTATTGAAATCATCATAAAATTCGTAACCGTCAAATATCATTTGATTGTCTTACTTTTAAATTTGATGTCATGACTATCAACTTCGATCCGCCTGACGTTAATAGGTGATAGGTACGTTTCTTTAATTAGAGCTTTAATTTTGATTAGTTCAATACATTCACTTGCATAATAATAACAGTGTGCAGACTTAACTAATGTGTAGGGTAAATGAGTTGGACTCCATAAATTTATCAATCAAGAAAGTGTCCAAGCTTGTCAAGGAAATTGGTCGATAGCTTGGAGGTGCCACAAAAGACCTTTGTTTCAAGCACTACGAGAACTAATGTGTAGAGTTTTTGTTTTTTCATGTATATCTATTTTCAAATTGCTTTCGGTATGTTTTTATGCATGATGTAACTTTGGGTTTTACTGGTATGTCTATGTACATATCAAATTTCTTTTTGTAGGTGTTAATGCATACCTAACTAAATTATGCTTTAATCATAATAAGAATTGAAGAAACCATAAAACCACATTTTTTGTACTTTATTTTGGTTTTACAAAACTGCAAATTATAACCGCTGAACACGGGTTATGTGCTAGTTAAACCATAAAATGTGCTTTTCGGGTTAGAATTGGTAAGTGCGTATCATATGGGTTTAAATATAAGCAAGTAGGTATAATTTCGGGAATTTTAAAAGCATTTTTCGGTAATAAACCCGTTATCTACATATTGAGTAACACGAGTGGCTTAGTAATCATGGTAGGTTATGTTTTCACGTGCCCATTTAATTTTCCCGGATATCAGCATAATGAATAACACTTTTGTGTGTTGCCAGTGTGTATGTTTTTTTGAGGGTTTAGACAACTGTTGTGTTGAGTTGTGTGTATGGGTTAACATATACTCGTGTTTTGGTCATTGGTTTTTCTTTCAACCCATTGTTTTGTATTTACCAGGTACGTGATGGTATTAAAGATGAGTTATGAGGCAGGTGATGGTAGTAAAGATGAGTTATGCAACCCATGTGACTGTGTAAGTGTCACGGTGACCTTACCGTAAAAAAAAGGAAAATAATAATGATAGTCATAGATAAAGGAAATGTGTACTTTCATGGTAAAAAGTTATTTCTTCATAGACCAAAATTGAGATGGTTTAAAACAACTAGTAATTTTGCAATTTATTAGAGAGGTTGTAGTGTTTGATATGTGTAATAAAAGAATCAACTTCACTAAATAAAAATACATACATACATCATTATACATATACTCGCAAAAACAAAAACAGTGCACATAATTTGTTGATGAGTGAGTTATGAGGGGAGAACGCATTGTCCAACCCCACTACACACGGTCTTGTTCGTTGTATTTTTGCCTTACATGCTAGACGCCAACAAACCTTAATTTGAGGAACGTCAATTTAAGTAGGTGTCATTAAGTTTGGTCGATCAATAATTTTTTATTGTTGTTTTTGCGGGTTACTCATTGCTCCTGAACGCGTTAACAATTCCTATAAGGATGGCACAGTTTGTGATTTTTGGTCATGGTACAATATGTCTTCTAAAAAAATCGTTATATATTTAGCATATAAACTTGTATGGTATAGATTGTAGCAATTGATATGGATCGACAAGCATATGAGGTTGGTCTTCCGGCTAAACAAATAGTCGTCGTAGAGCACAAGATTGACTTTATCGAATCTCAGGCTCTAAAATCCCCGTCGCCACTTCAATCCAGGCCAATGAGTCATACATCTAGAAATGAAAGGTTTATATACATTACCAGCAACATTACCATGGATAAGTAACGTGATCTCTATCACACCCTTACATTCCTCCAACGCACACAAAACCACTGAAAAAGTCAATTCCGGATCAACTAGTAACAAATATGTACTAAATGATTCCAGTCCTATCGTCACACGGCAAGTCTTCCGGCCTAAGGGATTGTTATAGACCTCAAACCCCGACCACACGTCGGCTTTGATATTTAGAGAACTCAAGCAGGGAAATCCCTGAACACATGATATAATGTAAAACTGGAATTTCCATCTGTTCCACTTGGCAAATTTCGTGACTCCACAGTCAAATTTTCTACTTTATCTATAAGTGGGAACTTATCAAGTAATGATCTGATGTTTATAGACTTAAGCTGAACTGTTTTCAGTTTTTCAAACTCTGTGACTTCGAAACTGGATGCACTATCAATGTCAATATGTAAGTGAGACAACATAGGAGATTCAACATGAAGTCCTGTGGATTTTTGAAATTCGAGCCTGAGTGTACCGAGTTTAGGCGTGATTAAAGTCAAAGAAAATACATGATTAGGTACGGTCCAATGACAGGTTTTCAGGTTATGAAGGTGGATACGAGGATCTTCAAGTCCTAAGGCATGTATTAAGTTAAGAACTTGAAGATTAGGGAAGCACCTATTCAGCTCGTTTAAGTGATGGCAGGTCATCCAATCTAAGTTATTCATGTGTCAAACTTTTTAGCATTGGCATCGGATTCATATTATCTATAGATAACCACGCGTTGTTCACCTCTAAGTCAACGAGATAATAACCTGCATCAGCGAAAACAGAACATCAACGTCCATTGAACACTTTTGCATATACTGCAGTCTCATAACTTATTGGGGGACTTGTGGTTATACCTCATATAGGCATCGCATAGTATAAAAGATTTTTATTTCATCTATCCCTTGTATCAAACTAGTTTTGATAAATGATATATTTTGACATTTTAATCTATGATAGATTTGACGAAATGTAAATGAATGTCAACACTTTGTATACATTAGTGTATTTTCATGAAACCATATATTTAAAATTATAGTAATTTAATATAAACCACACTCAAATCCACTTTTAAACTTATAAATGTCCTGACAAAAAGTAATATCGCATGCATATTCACATTCATAAGAGAATAAGCGAAGACAAATGTTTGGCCCTATTCTATTCACACGCTCTCAGACAGTGAATATCTATTGAAAAGAGTCTACGTTTATTAATATATATATTCAGATATGATGCAGTACCCATCCAAGCTGGACAGCCTAGAAGTCGATTTGTTGCTGCCAGTCCATCGCCAATCCCTTATATTCACCCGGCACGGCCGCCTCCCTTGCCTTCTGGTCCAAATCATATTTCGAAAAACCCGTACTTTTGAGCTTGTTTTTCCGGTCTTTCTATTGTTTCTTGATATATATTATATCAAAATAAAGACAATTATTAAAGCCGTACACAGAACATGGACATTCATAAAAAAGTTTAAAACTCATATTGGCTACCAAAAGTTATTATTTCCCAATAAACACCATAGAGTTGATATAGTATATGACAAAAATCATTAAATTATATCAAATAATGGGTTTTTGTTTCGGCTTACATGTGGGCTTATGAACTAATTTGATTTCGGCTTATATTTCATAAGGCTCGGCTTATATTTCATAAGGCCCGGCTTATTCTGAGACTTTTGGGTTTATATAAGTTTATTACCCGATGACATTTCAACCACTCTTGCAAAATTCATATACCTTATGATTTCGATAACTCTAAGATGCTTTCTTTACCCGTTGCACTTAATTCTAGTGACTCATTACTGGAGAGCCTTATACTTGTTGCAGGACTCATTGACCATTTACATGAAAAGATATTACCTGATCCACATCCCACCGTGGTGGTTTACCATTCTTCTTGCCACCAAACCTAGAAGGTGTAACTCTGTCCTCTAATAAGTACCGAGAAAAATATCTTACCCGATCCACATCCCACCATGGTGGTTTACCATTATGAAGGTAATCTAAGCCACAAACAACACCGGTACTAAACCCGTTCCTAAATCTGTTTGGAATATTAATTGAAAAGAACAAGAGTGTTTGATTTTCGGTTAGAAAAAGAGTCAAAGAAAAGGTTGACATGTTGTGTTTTAGGTCTTAAGAAAAACACATAAACAGTTTTCTTGCCGAATGTGCTTATGTGGTGGCGCTGGTAAAATATCTTTGGGGTTGAAGTAATAAGTGGTAATGGGCTTTGTTGGGTCAAGCTGTGTGGGCTCAAGTTCTATTTGTGAAAATATACATTTATGAGCTATTTTATGGTTGTTAAACGCACACGAACGTTTAAACGGATAAAGTTTTTTGTTCAGGTTGGTTTATTAAGAAAATGTGTTGTTCATGTTCGTTTGTTATTTACGAACATAAAGGAATGCAGAAAGACAAACATGAACTAGCGATGTTTTATAAATGTTGTTTTGTGTAAGAACCAAATTTTAATAGTAGGTGCAATTTCATATTTTCCTTCATTTTTTTTTTTTGAATATATACCGAAACATGCATTAAAACATTGTACATTATACAAACAGAAAACAACGAATCGGTTACTTTATCTATTATTAGTAATCTGAACTAATACTCATCATGAATACACTACAACAAATTGGGCACTTGTTCACGTTTTTTTCTTCACACTTTATAAACCGTGAACTTTTATTTCAAGATATTCACACTTAAAAGTGCGCAAACATTATTCATACTAATAAGCGTGATATCATAAAAAACTTCACACTTATAATTGTGAAAATAAAAATTCACACTTATATTTGTGAGCTAACATAATTATATTATTGCCTTGTGAAAACTATAACAAAACCTCTACACTTTTTAAGTGTGAAGTAAATTAAACTTTTTATTAATTCACATTCATTGATATCTTTTATCCCTCGTCTAACACACTTCATCAGTAACCAACTAACCACCAATTCATTCATCTCTTTCATCCATGGCGAATCACCATCACTAACCACCAATTCATCCATTTCTTTCATCCATGGCGAATCACCATCGGTAACCACCAATTCATTTCATGTTATGCAAACGTAAACCCTAACGTCTCGATTCCGCAAACACTAACGTCTCGATTTTGCACCTTCGTTTTTTATCGGCTTTTGAGGTATATATGAGCGGAAGTGATTTGTTATTGATTTTGAATGAATTGTTACAAATGACAAGAGTTTAACTTGTTTATATATACAGAGTGAAACTTAATCTTTAGCTGTTTCCAAAAGAAAAAAAAAATGTTTTTTAGCAAAAATAGGTAGGTCAACAGGACTCGAACATGTGTCCCTCGCCCCTCACACACACCATACCTTAATACTATAATGCCCCTTGGGACTGTTTTCTTCTTATGTTGTCTCATTTAATTCTTATACAAGTTTAGCTTTGAGCTTATTTAGCTTATCAGAATTTTCACAGCTTATTGGTAGAAGCTTTTTGATTCGTTTTTCTTTGTAAACCTCAGAAATAGAGTCTAGTATTTTTAGAAATTTTCTCAAATTTTTAGGATTAAGTTTAGTACTTTTAGTTTAATTTTTAGTCTTATTTAGTTTTAAAAATAGTTTAAATAGTTTAAAAAAAAGTATTTTCTATCATTTAAAAAATAGTTTTATGCATTTTAGTTTAAGAATTTTGCATTTGAGCTTAAAAGTTTTTTTGTCTTGATTTGGTTTAATTTAAGTTTGTGAAATTATTAATTGCTTTAAATGTCGTTAAGATTTTTAGATTGCCTTAATTCCTAGATTAGCTTGCCTTTATTTGTTTTCACTTTGCGTAATTAGACTTCGAATCCAAAATCCAAAATATTGAATATTCAAGCACGCGATCACGAACCGAAACAAAATTTTTAATATTCACGCTTCATTGGGAAAACGACTCGGGAACGATTTAAACTTTATCCTTTTCTAAGGGTAATTACTAATAAAATATATTTCCGGAAAGTATTGATGAGAAAATTACCCATAGGAAAGGATAAAGTTCAAATCGTCCCGAGTCGTTTTCCCAACAAAGCGTGAATATTGAAAATCTTGTTTCGGTTCGTGATCGCGTGCTTGAATATTCAATATTTTGGATTTTGGATTCTATATCTAATTACGCAAAGGAAAAGCAAATAAAAGAACGCAAATCTTGGAATTAAGGCAATTTAAAAATCCTAACGACATTTAAAGCAATTAACAATTTAAAACATACTAATTAACCAAATAAGACAAAATAAAACTCTTAAAACTCAAAATGCAAATTTCTTAAACTAAAATGCATAAAATTATTTTTTAAATGACAGAAAATATTTTTTTATATTTTTGAATTATTTAAAACTATTTTTAAAACTAATTAAGACTGAAAATTAAACTAAAAATACTAAACTTAAACCTAAAAATTTGAGAAAATTTCTAAAAACACTAGACTCTATTTATGAGGTTTACAAAGAAAAACGAATCAAAAAGCTTCTACCAATAACCTGTGAAAATTTTGATAAGCTAAATAAGCTCAAAGCTAAACTTGTATAAGAATTAAATGAGACAACATAAGAACAAAAAAGTCCCAAGGGCGCAGCGTTAAGGTGTGTGTGTGTTTAGGGGGAGGTCAGAGGTTCGAGTCCTGTGACCTACCTTTTTGTAAAAACATTTTTTCTTTTTAAAACAGCTAAAGTTAAGCAAAAATAAGCAATATAAATAAAAGACTTAAATCCAAAACTTTATTAATCCGCTAGATTAGATCAATTTAAAAGCTATAGTTTCCTAATTAAGTCTAGCTTGATTTAGTTAAAACTGTTTAGCTTTTTGAAACTCAATTAGCAATAAGAAAAACTAATAAGATTAACAGACCTAGACCTCGACCAAATAAGCTCTATTGACTATAAATAACAAATCCAATAACTAAAAAAACATTTAATAAAAAAAAATATAAAAAAAGCATCAAACAGTGGACAAAGAAGAGGATTTAAAGATGTTATACCAAAATTTAAGCTAAGATTTAGGACTAATAAGCAATGAGAAAAAGCTAAAAAACTGAAAACAGATTTAGATCTAGACTTAAACAACTCAAATAAGCTGGAAATAAACAAATGAGCTAAGGAAATAAGCTAGAAATGACAGATTACACTACTTTATTTTTGAACTTTTTAAGATAGAATGAATATTTGCAGCTAAGATTAAAGACTCAAAAAGGATTTTGACACAATAATAACTTGAAACAGATTAATCATAGACTACAATAAGCTAAACACATATCAAAAAAAAATTACCACATTATTTAAATAGACATGGCTAAAACATTGGTTTTCGCCACTTGTGTGACCAAATCTATAGAACTAGTCCGTAACAACAATGCTTACTGAACATGACTTATACACGAATGACTTTAAAGTGACAAAGAGTAAATGGACTATGTTTGGGGTTTTTTTTTTATTTTATTGTAAAAAACTTTTAAAAACAAAAAAAATCCCCACCCGCGTTTTTAAACAATACTTACCGAGCGTGACTTATACACGATGTCTCTTTATTCATGAAGAGACACATATGAGCTCTCTATGTTATACTCTTTAGCTTTCGATTTTTTACAAAGCAATTTTTGAGACTCAGTTGGTATCCTAAACAAGAGTTGTTTTTCATGTATTTATCAAGAGTAAAAAGCAAGAAAGGTCGAAAGGGTTGGAGGTTGTGCAAAAATGAAATTAATAGCTAATACACAATCAATGTAGCTTTAAAAAGACCTTCAAACAAGTTTAATCATTAGCCTTACTGTAATGATTATATTTTTGTAAATACTATTAATTAGTTTTTCTATTAATACATTGGCTCATAACAATTTATACTATGTTACATCATATTTATTCTTTTGCTAAATTAATGTTTCACAATATTGTCTTATAAACTCTCTTGCTAATTACAGTTATTTGTCTACATTACATCTCCAACAATACCTTAAAACTCCCCGCTCAATGGGCGGGCCTTGAAAATATACACACAAGATGACTGATAGAAAATGATAAAAATTTGTCATATAATAAGATCTTATCTAAATGTCAAAGTTAAAAATAACTAAAACAGAAAAAATATTTAGCTGAATTTTTTTACTAGAAATTGACAAGTGTTAATCCTATTGTTTGGTTTAGTAGTAGCTTATAGATAAATAGATTAGACCTAGTACTACTTAGCTATTAAAAAAAATACTTCATTACACTAGAAATGATATAATACAAGGAGTTTAAGATGTGAAACGTACCCATCACCTATTTGGAAACGTCTGGCGGATCGAATGTATTGCGGGGCTATGCCAGCTCGAAAGGCGATCTCATCTTAGGCAGGGTAGCGATAGCGCTCACCTAATGTTTCAGCAACCCAAATTTCTCCAGGGGCATATATCTCATAGCGATATACGTGATCTACTACCCCACTGGAGACTCTGTGATACCAGGAACTGCTAATTTAGTGACTAAAAAACCAAGTATATATCCCTTCTGTGTGTATGGCTCCCTTCACACTGTTAACAAAGCGCTCCAAATTAAAGTAAGTTTCATCTGTAGTGTTTGCTTGACGTCTTGCTTCAAATCCATTCCGGAAGACAAATTCATAGGAGGCTCTATCATATCGAAACACATGATGACGGATATCAAAATCTCCATCACTGTTTCTGTACTCGAGAGCTAAAGGTGAAGCAACCGTGCACCTGAGTATATAGAAGATGTGCCAAGAAAATTCATGCAGTAATTATATGTAATATATTTAGATTACATATACATATAAAAATAATAACACATTTAATTTATACCTAACATTGAAATAATATATAGACCATATATTATTTCAATGTCAGGTATAAATTAAATGTGTTTTATTTTATATGTATATTAAAACTTATATATCTTACAGTACCAATTATTGCAAGAATTTTTCTTGGCACATTACTTTTTAATACCCGCATTGCATGGTTTTACTCCACCATAGCTGACATCGATGTACATAAGACAATGATGAGATTTGGATATCCACATCATGTGTTTCGATTGGATAGAGCCTCCTATGAATTTGTCTTCCAGCATGGATTTGAAATAAGGCGTCAAGCAAACACGAAACTTACTTCAATTTGGAGCACTATGTTAAGAGTGGTGGGAGGGCCCTTGACACAAGAAGGGATACTACTCCCTTGCTTTAATAGCACTACAATTACAGGAAATTTGGTGTCCCTGAGTCTCGTAGATCACGTATATCCTTATGAGATATATGCCCCTGGAGGAATTTGGGTTGCTAAAACATTAGGCGAGCGTTATCGCTACCCTACCCAAGATGAGATCGCCTTTTCGGGCTGGCATGCCCTGCAATACATTCGATCCGCCTGACGTTTCTAGGTGATAGGTACGTTTCACATCTTAAACTCCTTGTATTATATCATTGCAAATTTGCAAGTGTAATGAGGTGTATTTTTTTAATAGCTAATAGTAATGGTCAAACTATTATATCTATAAGTTGCTACTAAAACAAATACTAGGATTAACACATGTCAATTCCTAGTAAAAAAATCCGCTAAAAAAGTTTTCTATTTTATTTATTTCAAACTTTGACATTAAGATTAGATCTCATTATATGACAAAATTTTATCTTTTGTCCTATTAGTCCGCCTTTATGTATTATTTTCAAATAAGTATTATACCAAAAAAAATATATCTGTAGATATCATAAAAGAAATTATTAACTTATGATTCTTTGCAAATTCAATCATAATCTTTATAAAATGTATTCCCAAATTAATTTTCTTTTCAAAATTTATTAAATGATTTTTCATCTTTTTTCATCTAAATCTTTTGGAAAATCATTCAGTATATATGATTTGAGTTTATTGTTATTGAGACTTTTTAAGAAAAATTATTGAAATCATCATAAAAATATTCTCTTTATATTATCATTTTGATTGTCTTACTTTTAGATGTCATGACTATCAACTTGAATATGAATAAAGCTATATTTTCCCAAGAATTTTTCTTTAATTAGAGCTTTAATTTTGATTAGTTGCATAATAATAACAGTGTGCAGACTTAACTAATGTGTAGGGTAAATGAGTTGGACTCCATAAATTTATCAATCAAGAAAGTGTCCAAGCTTGTCAAGGAAATTGGTCGATAGCTTGGAGGTGCCACAAAAGACCTTTGTTTCAAGCACTACGAGAACTAATGTGTAGAGTTTTTGTTTTTTCATGTATATCTATTTTCAAATTGCTTTGGGTATGTTTTTATGCATGATGTAACTTTGGGTTTTAGTGGTATGTCTATAAGTTTAAAATAATAAATGCAACAATCGACAAAAAAACCTTATCATCAAGTGCAACATATGACATATTATCATCAAGTATCATAAGTTTAAAATAATAAATGCAACAATCGAAAAAAAAACCTTATCATCAAGTGCAACATATGACATATTATCATCAAGTATCATAAGTTTAAAATAATATTATCAATGTAACTAACTAAAAACTCTAAATCCACAAATAAATATATAGCATACATTAGTTGAAATGAAATCTGAACCCTTTTGAGTTTCTATCATATAAACATAAAATAATATTCGGACATGTCTAACCTGAGTTATAATCATTATGAAGGTAATTCAAGCCACAAAAAACACCGGTAATAAACCCGTTATCTACATATTGAGTAACACGAGTGGCTTAGTAATCATGGTAGGTTATGTTTTCACGTGCCCATTTAATTTTCCCGGATATCAGCATAATGAATAACACTTTTGTGTGTTGCCAGTGTGTATGTTTTTTTGAGGGTTTAGACAACTGTTGTGTTGAGTTGTGTGTATGGGTTAACATATACCAACATATATATACTCGTGTTTTGGTCATTGGTTTTTCTTTCAACCCATTGTTTTGTATTTACCAGGTAGGTGATGGTATTAAAGATGAGTTATGAGGCAGGTGATGGTAGTAAAAATGAGTTATGCAACCCATGTGAGTGTGTAAGTGTCACAATGACCTTACTGTAAAGAAAAAAATAATAATAGTCATAGATAAAGGAAATACATACATACATCATAATACATATACTCGCAAAAACAAAAACAGTGCGCATAATTTGTTGATGAGTGAGTTGTTCGTTGTATTTTTGCCTTACATGCTAGACGCCAACAAACCTTAATTTGAGGAACGTCAATTTAAGTAGGTGTCATTAAGTTTGGTCGATCAATAATTTTTTATTGTTGTTTTTGCGGGTTACTCATTGCTCCTGAACGCGTTAACAATTCCTATAAGGATGGCACAGTTTGTGATTTTTGGTCATGGTACAATATGTCTTCTAGAAAAATCGTTATATATTTAGCATATAAACTTGTAAAGTTTGGTATAGATTGTAGCAATTTATATGGATCGAGAAGCATATGAGGTTGGTCGTCCGGTTAAACAAATGGTCGTGGTAGAGCACAAGATTGACTTTATCGAATCTCAGGCTCTAAATTCCCCGTCGCCACTTCAATCCAGGCCAATGAGTCATACATCTAGAAATGAAAGGTTTATATACATTACCAGCAACATTACCATGGATAAGTAACGTGATCTCTATCACACCCTTACATTCCTCTAACGCACGCAAAACCACTGAAAAAATCAATTCCGGGTCAACTAGTAACAAATATGTACTAAATGATTCCAGTCCTATCGTCACACGGAAAGTCTTCCGGCCTAAGGGATTGTTATAGACCTCAAACCCCGACCACACGTCGGCTTTCATATTTAGAGAACTCAAGCAGGGAAATCCCTGAACACATGATATAATGTAAATGAATGTCAACACTTTGTATACATTAGTGTATTTTCATGAAACCATATAGTTAAAATTCTAATTTAATATAAACCACACTCAAATCCACTTTTAGACTTATAAATGTCCTGACAAAAAGTAATATCGCATGCATATTCACATTCATAAGAGAATAAGCGAAGACAAATGTTTGGCCCTATTCTATTCACACGCTCTCAGACAGTGAATATCTATTGAAAAGAGTCTACGTTTATTAATATATATATTTAGATATGATGCAGTAGCCATCCAAGCTGGATCAACCCAGAAGTCGATATGTTGCTGCCAGTCCTCCGCCGATTCCTTCCATTCACAAGGCAAGGCCGCCTCCCTTGCCTTCTGGACCAAATCATATTTTGAAAAACCGGTACTTTTAAGCTTGTTTTTCGGTGTTTCTATTGTTTCTTGAAACTGGCTTCTAGACCAGCGTCCACACGTATATATTATATCAAAATAAAGACAATTATTAAAGCCGTACACACAACATGGACATTCATAAAAAAGTTTAAAACTCATATTGGCTACCAAAAGTTATTATTTCCCAATAAACACCATAGAGTTGATATAGTATATGACAAAAAGCATTAAATTATATCAAATAATGGGTTTTTGTTTCGGCTTACATGTAGGCTTATGAACTTATTTGATTTTGGTTTATATTTCATAAGCCCCGGCTTATTTCGAGACTTTTGGGCTTATATAAGTTTATTACCCGATGACATTTCAACCACTCTTGCAAAATTCATCTACCTTATGATTTGGATAACTCTAAGAAGCTTTCTTTACCCGTAGCACTTAATTCTAGTGACTCATTACTGGAGAGCCTTATACTTGTTGCAGGACTCATTGACCATTTACATGAAAAGATCTTACCTGATCCACATCCCACCGTGGTGGTTTACCATTCTTCTTGCCATCACCAAACCTAGAAGGTGTAACTTTGTCCTCTAATAAGTACCGTGAAAAAGATCTTACCCGATCCACATCCCACCATGGTGGTTTACCATTATGAAGGTAATCTAAGCCACAAACAACACCGGTACTAAACCCGTTCCTAAATCTGTTTGGAATATTAATTGAAAAGAACAAGAGTGTTTGATTTTCGGTTAGAAAAAGAGTCAAAGAAAAGGTTGACATGTTGTGTTTTAGGTCTTAAGAAAAACACAAACAGTTTTCTTGCCGAATGTGCTTATGTGGTGGCGCTGGTAAATATTGTTTACATGATTAAACAACCTTTGCAGAAATACGATTAACCGTCGTCCCTCTTTGGATCTACGACTCCCCATTAGAATCTTTGGATTGAAGGGAGAACAAGATAAAAAAGGATTGAAAAGAAAAACAAATCAGGGTTTCAATGACAGCGAGATTAAACGGAAACGGAAACGGAGTCTAATTGATTTAAAGAGGAGAATAACAAATCTAAATTACAAAAACCCAAGATGAGAAACCCGCCTAACACGCTCGATATGAGATTAATCAATCAATGATTAATCCCAATTTCAGGGGTTATAACAGGATTCAAACAAAAGGGAAGAAAGAATTTAGATTGTTAATTTGTGGAGTTTGAAAGTCATCTTTGTTAGAAGATGTTCATCAATTAGGGTTTTTGAATTAGGGGTTTGTTTGAAATTTCAGGATAACAGGATTCAAACAAAAGGGAAGAAGGAATTTAGAAAGTCAGGCAGATCAATTGTAGTTCAAATCTAGCCTTACTTTGAATAATTTTGATTGTGTTTAACTTATTGTAGTCTATGTTTAATCTGTTTCAAGTTTTTATTGTGTCAAAATCCTTTTTGAGTCTTTAATCTTAGCTGCAAATATTTATTCTATCTCAAAAAGTTCAAAAATAAAGTAGTGTAATCTGTCATCTGTCATTTTTAGGTTATTTCCTTAGCTAATTTGCTTATTTGAGTTGTTTAAGTCTAGATCTAAATTTCTTTTCAGTTTTTTAGCTTTTTCTCATTGCTTATTAGTCTTAAACCTTAGCTTAAACTTTGGTATAAATCCTTTAAATCCTATTTTTAGTCCACTATCTTGATGCCTTTTACTGTTTTTTAGCTTATTGGATTTGCTTATTTCTAGTCATAGGTCTAGGTCTGTTTCAAGCTTCTTGGTTATTCTTATTGCTAATTGAGTCTCAAAAAGCCAAACAGTTTTAACTAACTCAAACTAGACTTAATTAGCATATTGTAGCTTTTAAATTGATCTAATCTAGCTTATTAATAAGTTTTGGATTTAAGTCTTTTATTAATATTGCTTATTTTTGCTTAATCTTTAGCTGTTTCCAAAAAGAAAAAAAATGTTTTTTACAAAAAGAGTAAGGTCACAGACACGAAATGGTGCCTCCCCCTCCACAACACACATACCTTAATACTGCGCCTTGGACTTTTTCATTCCTTATGTTTGTCCTCATTTAATTCTTATACAAGTTTAGCTTTGGGCTTATTTAGCTTATCCAATTTTGCACGCTTATTGTAGAGAAGCTTTTTATTTTCGTTTTCTTTGTAAACCTTCAGAAATAGAGTCCTATTATTTTTTAGAAATTATCCATTCAAATTTTTAGATTAAGTTAATTACTTATTTTAATTTTTTTGTGTCTTATTTAGTTTTAAAATAGTTTTAAATAGTTTAAAAAAAAAAAAAATATTTTCTATCATTTAAAAAATAGTTTTATGCATTTTAGTTAAGATTTTGCATTTTGACTTTAAAATTTTTATTTTGTCTTATTGGTAATTATTTTGTTTAAATTATTAATTGCTTTAAATGTCGTTAAGATTTTTAGATTGCCTTAATTCCTAGATTAGCTTGCCTTTATTTGTTTTCACTTTGCGTAATTAGACTTCGAATCCAAAATCCAAAATATTGAATATTCAAGCACGCGATCACGAACCGAAACAAAATTTTTAATATTCACGCTTCATTGGGAAAACGACTCGGGAACACACCGATTTTGTTTTTTAAACTTTATCCTTTTCTAAGGGTAATTACTAATAAAATATATTTCCGGAAAGTATTGATGAGAAAATTACCCATAGGAAAGGATAAAGTTCAAATCGTCCCGAGTCGTTTTCCCAACAAAGCGTGAATATTAAAATCTTGTTTCGGGTTCGTTGATCGCGTGCTTGAATATTCAATATTTTGGATTTTGGAATTCTACTCTAATACGCAAAGAATATCAAATAAAAGAACGCAAATCTAGGAATTAAGGCAATTTAAAAATCCTAACGACATTTAAAGCAATTAACAATTTAAAACATATTAATTAACCAAATAAGACAAAATAAAACTCTTAAAACTCAAAATGCAAATTTCTTAAACTAAAATGCAATAAAATTATTTATAAATGACAGAAAATATTTTTTTATATTTTTGAACTATTTAAAACTATTTTTAAAACTAATTAAGACTGAAAATTAAACTAAAAATATTAAACTTAAACCTAAAAATTTGAGAAAATTTCTAAAAACACTAGACTCTATTTATGAGGTTTACAAAGAAAAACGAATCAAAAAGCTTCTACCAATAACCTGTGAAAATTTTGATAAGCTAAATAAGCTCAAAGCTAAACTTGTATAAGAATCAAATGAGACAACAAAAGAACAAAAAAGTCCCAAGGGCGCAGCGTTAAGGTGTGTGTGTGTTTAGGGGGAGGTTAGAGGTTCGAGTCCTGTGACCTACCTTTTTGTAAAAACATTTTTTCTTTTTAAAACAGCTAAAGATTAAGCAAAAATAAGCAATATTAATAAAAGACTTAAATCCAAAACTTATTAATCCGCTAGATTAGATCAATTTAAAAGCTAATAAGTTTCCTAATTAAGTCTAGCTTGATTTAGTTAAAACTGTTTAGCTTTTTGAGACTCAATTAGCAATAAGAAAAACTAATAAGATTGAAACAGACCTAGACCTAGACCTAATAAGCACTATTGACTATAAATAAGCAAATCCAATAAGCTAAAAAAACAGTAAAAGGCATCAAGACAGTGGACTAAAAAGAGGATTTAAAGGATTTATACCAAAATTTAAGCTAAGATTTAGGACTAATAAGCAATGAGAAAAAGCTAAAAAACTGAAAACAGATTTAGATCTAGACATAAAGAAATTGGAAAAGGAAAAAAAAAATTGGGGGGGGGGGGGGGGGGGGGGGGGGGGGGGGGGGGGGGGGGGGTTTTTTGGGGTGGGGGGGGGGGGGGGGGGGGGGGGTTAATATTAAAAATCAACTCAAATATGCTGGAAATAAACAAATGAGCTAAGGAAATAAGCTAGAAATGACAGATTACACTACTTTATTTTTGAACTTTTTAAGATAGAATGAATATTTGCAGCTAAGATTAAAGACTCAAAAAGGATTTTGACACAATAATAACTTGAAACAGATTAATCATAGACTACAATAAGCTAAACACATATCAAAAAAAAATTACCACATTATTTAAATAGACATGGCTAAAACATTGGTTTTCGCCACTTGTGTGACCAAATCTATAGAACTAGTCCGTAACAACAATGCTTACTGAACATGACTTATACACGAATGACTTTAAAGTGACAAAGAGTAAATGGACTATGTTTGGGTTGTAAACTATCCGTTTTAACAATACTTACCGAGCGTGACTTATACACGATGTCTCTTTATTCATGAATGAATACATAAGTACTCTCTATTTATAACTCATTAGCTCTCGATTTTTTACAAAGCAATTTTTGAGACCTCATTGTAACCTAAACAAGAGTTGTTTTTCATGTATTTATCAAGAGTAAAAAGCAGCAAAGGTCGAAGGTGGTTGTGTAGTGACAAAAATGGCAATTATTGCTATTAAACAATCAGTTGCTTTAAAAAGTCTCTTCAATCAAGGTTTTTAATCATATCCTACTGTAATTGATTATATTTTTGTAAATACTATTAATTAGTTTTTCTATTAATACATTGGCTCATAACAATTTATACTATGTTACATCATATTTATTCTTTTGCTAAATTAATGTTTCACAATATTGTCTTATAAACTCTCTTGCTAAATACATTTATTTGTCTACATTACATCTCCACAATACCTTAAAACTCCCCGCTCAATGGGCGGGCCTTGAAAATATACACACAAGATGACTGATAGAAAATGATAAAATTTTGTCATATAATTAAAGATCTTATCTAAATGTCAAAGTTAAAATAAATAAAACAGAAAAATCTTAGCTGAATTTTTTTTACTAGAAGAATTGACAAGTGATAATCCTAATGTTTTTGTTTAGTAGTAGCTAATAGATAAATAGTTTAGAAACCCCTAGTACTACAAAGCTATTAAAAAATTTTATAATTTATACATCATTACACTATAAATGATAAAATACAAGGATTTTAAGATATGAAACGTACACCATCACCTATTTGGAAACGTCTGCGGATCAATTATAGGCGGGGCTATGCCAGCTCGAAAGGCGATCTCATTTTAGATAGGGTAGCGATAGCGCTCACCTAATGTTTCAGCAACCCAAATTCCTCTAGGGACATATATCTCATAACAATATACGTGATCTACTACCCCACTGGAGACTCTGTGATACCAGGAATTGTAGTGCTAATAAACCAATGAGTAGTATCCATTCTTGTGTGTAGCGCCTCCTGCCACTACTGTCAACAAAGGGCTCCAATTTGAAGTAAGTTTCATCTGTAGTGTTTGCTTGACGCCTTGCTTCAAATCCATGCCGGAAGACAAATTCTTAGGAGGCTCTATCTCATCGAAACACATGATGACGGATATCAAAATCTCCATCGACTGTTTCCTGTACTCTAGAGCTAAAGGTGAAGCAACCTGTGCACCTGATATATAGAAGATTGTGTGCCAAGAAAATTCCATCAGTAATTATATGTAATATATATAGATTACATATACATATAAAAATAATAACACATTTAATTTATACCTAACATTGAAATAATATATAGACCATATATTATTTCAATGTCAGGTATAAATTAAATGTGTTATTATTTTTATATGTATATGTAATCTATATATATTACATACCAATTACTGCATGAATTTTCTTGGCACATCTTTTATATACGCAGGTGCATGGTTACTCCACCTTTAGCTGACATCGAGTACAGAAGCAATGATGGAGATTTGGATATCCGTCATCATGTGTTTCGATTGGATAGAGCCTCCTATGAATTTGTCTTCCAGCATGGATTTGAAGTAAGGCGTCAAGCAAACATGAAACTTACTTCAATTTGGAGCGCTATGTTAAGAGTGGCGGGAGGCCCCTTGACGCAAGAAGGGATACTACTCATTGCTTTATTAGCACTACCGCAGGAATTTGGTGTCCCTGAGTCTCGTAGATCACGTATATCCTTATGAGATATATGCCCCTGGAGGAATTTGGGTTGCTGAAACATTAGGCAGCGTATCGCTACCCTACCCAAGATAATCGCCTTTTCGGCTGGCAATTGCCCTGCAATACATTACGAACCGCCTGACGTTTCTAGTGATAGGGTACGTTTCACATCTTAAACCCCTGTTTAATATCATTGCAAATTTGCAAGTGTAATGAGGTGTATTTTTTTAATAGCTAAGTAGTACTTGGTCTAATCTATTTATCTATAAGTTGCTACTAAAACAAATACTAGGATTAACACATGTCAATTCCTAGTAAAAAAATCCGCTAAAAAAGTTTTCTATTTTATTTATTTCAAACTTTGACATTAAGATTAGATCTCATTATATGACAAAATTTTATCTTTTCTATTAGTCGTCTTTATGTATATTTTTCAAATATATATTATTACCAACAAAAAATATATCTGTATATATCATAAAAGAAATTATAACTTATGAATTCTTTGCAAATTCAATCATAATCCTTTTGCACTATACATTTCATCGTTATTTATAATTAATTTTTTTACACTTGACACTATAAAATTGATTCCTAATTTATGTTTCTTTTTGAAAGTTTGTATTGTTTTCTTTTAGCAAAATATTGAGGACTTTTAAAGAAAAATAAATTGAAATCATCTAAAAATTCGTACGTAAATATCATTGATTGTGATACTTAAATTGTTGTCATGACTATCAACTTGAATATGAATAAAGCTATATTTTCCCAATAAATTTTCTTTAATTAGAGCTTTAAATTGATTAGTTCATACATTTCACTGCATAATAATAACAGTGTGCAGACTTAACTAATGTGTAGGGTCGTTAATGAGTTGGACTCCATAAATTTATCAATCAAGAAAGTGTCCAAGCTTGTCAAGGAAATTGGTCGATAGCTTGGAGGTGCCACAAAAGACCTTTGTTTCAAGCACTACGAGAACTAATGTGTAGAGTTTTTTGTTTTTCATTGTATTTCTTTTTTCAAATTGCTTTCGGTATGTTTATTATGCCTGTTGTAAACTTTGGGTTTTAGTGGTAGGTCTAATAAGTATAAAATAATAAATGCAACCATCGACATAAAACCTTATCATCAACCATGTGCAACATATGACATATATCAACAAGTTATCATAAGTTTAAAATAAATAATCAATTAAATAACTAAAAACCTAAATCCACAAATAAATATATAACATACATTAGTTGAAATGAAATCTGAACCCTTTTGAGTTTCTATCATATAAACATAAAATAATATTCGGACATGTCTAACCTGAGTTATAATCATTATGAAGGTAATTCAAGCCACAAAAAACACCGGTAATAAACCCGTTATCTACATATTGAGTAACACGAGTGGCTTAGTAATCATGGTAGGTTATGTTTTCACGTGCCCATTTAATTTTCCCGGATATCAGCATAATGAATAACACTTTTGTGTGTTGCCAGTGTGTATGTTTTTTTTGAGGGTTTAGACAACTGATGGTTGAGTTGTGTGTATGGGTAAACATATACTTGTGTTTTGGAAATTGGTTTTTCTTTCAACCCATTGTTTTGTATTTACCAGGTAGGTGATGGTATTAAAGATGAGTTATGAGGCAGGTGATGGTAGTAAAAATGAGTTATGCAACCCATGTGAGTGTGTAAGTGTCACAATGACCTTACTGTAAAGAAAAAAATAATAATAGTCATAGATAAAGGAAATGTGTACTTTCATGGTAAAAAGTTATTTCTTCATAGACCAAAATTGAGATGGTTTAAAACAACTAGTAATTTTGCAATTTATTAGAGAGGTTGTAGTGTTTGATATGTGTAATAAAAGAATCAACTTCACTAAATAAAAATACATACTAGTAACATCATTATACAAATAGCTCGCAAAAACAAAAACAGTGCACATAATTTTGTTGATGATGAGTATGAGGGAGAACGCATTGTCCAACCCCACTACACACGTCTTGTTTCTTGTATTTTTGCCTTACAGCAGACGCCAACAAACCTTAATTGAGAACGTCAATTTAAGTAGGTGTCCATTAAGTTTGGGTCATCAATTAATTTTTTATTGGTTTTTGTTTTTGCGGTTACTCATTGCTCCTGAACGGTTAAAATCCTATAGGATGGCACAGTTTGTGATTTTTGGACATGTACAATATGTCTTCTAGAAACATCGTTATATATTTAGCATATAAACATGTAAAGTTGGTATAGATTGTAGCAATTTATATTGACGAGAAGCATATGGGTTGGACGTCCGGTTAAACAAATGTTCGTGTGTAGAGCACAAGATAGACTTTAACGAATCTCAGGCTCTAAATTCCCCATCGCCACTTCAAATCCAGGCAATGATCTTACAACAAGAAATGAAAGGTTTATATACATTACCAGCAACATTACCATGGATAAGTAACGTGATCTCTGACACACCCTTACATTCCTCCAACGCACGCAAAACCACTGAAAAGTCAATTCTGGGTCAACTAGTAACAAATATGCACTAAATAATTCAGTCCCTATTGTCACACGTCAAGTCTTCCGGCCTAAGGGAGTTGTATAGACCTCAAACCGAACCACATCATCCTTTGATATTTAGAGAACTCAAGCAGGGAAATCGCCTAGAACACATGATATAAGGTAAAACTGGAATTTCCATCTGTTCCACTTGGCAAATTTCGTGACTCCACAGTCAAATTTCTACTTATCTATATATGGAACTTATCAAGAATGAAACTGAAAGTTGATACACTTAAGCTGAACTTTTTCAGTTTTTCAAACTGTGTGACTTCGAAACTGGATGCACTATCAATGTCAATATGTAAGTGAGACAACATAGGAGATTCAACATGAAGTCCTGTGGATTTTTGAAATTCGAGCCTGAGAGTACCGAGTTTAGGCGTGATTAAAGTCAAAGAAAATACATGATTAGGTACGATCCAATGACAGGTTTTCAGGTTATGAAGGTGGATACGAGGATCTTCAAGTCCTAAGGCATGAATTAAGTTAAGAACTTGAAGCTTAGGGAAAGCACACCATTCAGCTCGTTTAAGTGGATGGCCAGGCATCCAACTAAGTTATTCATGTGTAACCTATTTATCATTGGCATCGGATTCATATTATCTATAGATAACCACGCGTTGTTCACCTCTAAGTCAACGAGATAATAACCTGCATCAGCGAAAACAGAACATCAACGTCCATTGAACACTTTTGCATATACTGCAGTCTCATAACTTATTGGGGACTTGTGGGTTATACCTCATATAGGCATCGCATAGTATAAAAGATTTTTATTTCATCTATCCCTTGTATCAAACTAGTTTTGATAAATGATATATTTTGACATTTTAATCTATGATAGATTTGACGAAATGTAAAATGAATGTCAACACTTGTATACAATAGTGTATTTTCATGAACATATATTAAAATTAATACTAATGTAATAGATAAATACACAACTCAAATCCACTTTTAAACTTATAAATGTCCTTACAGAAAGTAATACTCATGCGAAATATCCACACTCCTAAGAGAAATAAGCGAGATACAAATGTTTTGGCCCCATTCTATCACACGCTCTGCTACAGTGAATAACTATTGAAAAGAGTCTACGTTATTAAGACATATATTCAGATATGATGCCGTACCCATCCAAGCTGGGCAGCCTAAAGTCGTTTGTTGCTGCAGTCCATCGCCAATCCCTAAATTTCACCGCCGCACGGCCGCCTCCCTAGCCTTCTGTCCAAATCATATTTCGAAAAACCGTTACTATTGCGCTTGTTTGTCCGGTCTCTAATTTTTCTTGATATATATAATATCAAAAATAAAGACAATTATTAAAGCCCGTCACAGAACATTGACAATCATTAAAAAAAGTTAAAACTCATATTCTACCAAAAGTTATTATTTCCCACAAAACACAATAGAGTTGATATAGTAAAAGACAAAGTATCATTAAATTAAATCAAATAAGGGTTTTGTTTCGGGCTTACATGTGGGCTTATAACTAAAATTTTGATTCGGCTATATCTTCATAAGGCTTCGGCTATATTGACATAAGCCCGGCTTATTCTGAGACTTTTGGGTTTATATAAGTTTATTACCCGATGACATTTCAACCACTCTTGCAAAATTCATCTACCTTATGATTTCGATAACTCCAAGATGCTTTCTTTACCCGTTGCACTTAATTCTAGTGACTCATTACTGGAGACCCTTATACTTGTTGCAGGACTCATTGACCATTTACATGAAAAGATCTTACCTGATCCATACCATTCTTCTTGCCATCACCAAACCTAGAAGGGGTAACTCTGTCCTCTAATAAGTACCGTGAAAAATATCTTACCCGATCCACATCCCACCATGGTGGTTTACCATTATGAAGGTAATCTAAGCCACAAACAACACCGGTACTAAACCCGTTCCTAAATCTGTTTGGAATATTAATTGAAAAGAACAAGAGTGTTTGATTTTCGGTTAGAAAAAGAGTCAAAGAAAAGGTTGACATGTTGTGTTTTAGGTCTTAAGAAAAACACATAAACAGTTTTCTTGCCGAATGTGCTTATGTGGTGGCGCTGGTAAAATATCTTTAGGGTTGAAGTAATAAATGGTAATGGGCTTTGTTGGGTCAAGCTGTGTGGGCTCAAGTTCTATTTGTGAAAATATACATTTATGAGCATAAAGGAATGAAGAAAGACAAACATGAACTAGCGATGTTTTATAAATGTTGTTTTGTGTAAGAATCAAATTTTAATAGTAGGTGCAATTTCATATTTCCTTTCATTTTTTTTTTCATATATACCCAAACATGCATTAAAAACGTTGTATATTATACAAACAGAAAACAACAAATCAGTTACTTTATCTATTATTAGTAATCTGAACTTATACTCATCATGAATATAAGGTCGTCTTGTGGTTTTTATGGCTTGAAGTAATCGCAACAAAGAAGCTTCATTATATTTCATATTATATGTATTTATATGTTAAAAACTTATAAAAATATTGTGTCTTTTGAGTGGATGCCCAATACTACCACACCACTTGGACAGTTCTCCGAAACCTCATTGAGTAATATGTAAGTGTCATTTTGTAATATCGATTGTATTTTTCTATATAATAAAATGAATTATGAATATACCGTTGCATATATAATCTATATATATTTTTCAGCTTATCATATACAACACCAGTTTCTCACATGAAAAGTATTTGTCGTCTTCAAGAAGCAAGAGTATATACTAAATAAAACAATGGGTAATCGAATACCGTTATTAAAAAATGTGATATATTTGTTTTTGTATTTATTTATTTACTAATCCTTCCGTCCCACATTAAGTTTACAATTTGATTTTTTGAAGTTTTTTTCTTTAACTTTGACGTTAAATATTTTTGTTTGTATTATATATATAATACTTAATCAAAATTAAACCAATGAAAATACATTTATAACTCAATCCGTTCATATATATTGCCTCAAGTTTATATAATACAAAAAAAAATATTTATGATCATAGTTGAAAAAAAAGACTTTAAAACGCCAAACTCGACACTTAATATGGGACATAAGTAGTATGTGTGCGATTTTCATGTGACTATATATATACGTACATAAGATGTAAGCATCAAAAGACATCCTATATTCTTGCTGAAAATAGAACTTTCTTCTATATGAAACTCATTAATTATCCCTCTGCACGATGTGCTACTAGTGGCGTCAAGAAAACGTCTACATTAAGACCACCTGCAAAACAAATTCTCAAATGTCCTAGATGTGATTCACCAAACACAAAATTCTGCTATTACAATAACTACAGTCTCACGCAACCAAGACACTTTTGCAAGACTTGTCGAATGTACTGGACCAAAGGTGGCACCCTTCGCAATGTCTCCTCATCTACACCTTGCATCATTTAACTCTATCAATTCATAACCCTTGAACCTACAAAAAGGATAACAATTAAAAGGATAAACTTTCGCTTAGTAATTAAGTGATATTAAGAAATTAGGTTACCTCAAAGTTTTTAACAGGCGATCTCCACAGGCGATTTTCGGCGGGACCAAACGCCACCATCAACATCATCATCAACTTTAATCACCTCTTAATCCCTAATCATCTTTCAATCTCCAATCACCTTTTAATCCAAAAAAAAAACCCTAATTTTGAAACCCTAATCAATCCGTATGGAATATCATAGATGGGACACTATAGTTGGGACGTCATAGGTGAAAAGTGGGACATCAAAGGTAGGACATCCGATTTTAGGTTTCTCCGCTTTATTTTTCCCTATCTCCATTAAAAACCCTAA
>BQNB010063341.1:0-35722 GCA_026074375.1 Tanacetum coccineum | reverse complement strand
CATTTAGCTCCCCAATTGATATCATTCCAACTACACTAGACCATGAATATGATGTCGAACTAGCCGACAGAAAAATAATTGGAGTTAATACTATCATACAGGGTTGCATTTTAAACTTCTTAAATCATCCATTCAACATTGACTTAATGCCCATAGAACTTGGTAGTTTTGACGTCATAATTGGCATGGATTGGTTAGCAAAGTATCATGTCGTAATCGTCTGTGATGAGAAGATCGTTTGTATTCCCTTTGGAAATGAGATCTTAATTGTTCGTGGTGACAGAAGCAGCAACGAACATGAGTCTCGATTGAACATCATCTTATGTACCAAAATTCAGAAGTATTTACTGAAAGGATGCCATGTCTTTTTGGCACATGTTACCGTAAAGAAGGCCGAAGACAAGTCAGAGGAGAAGCGAATTAAAGATGTACCTATTGTTCGAGACTTTACTGAAGTATTTCCCGAGGAATTTCAGAGTATTACACTAACACGGCAAGTGGAATTTCAAATTGATTTGATACCTGGTGTTGCACCTGTAACACGGGCGCCTTATTGATTAGCTCTGTCCAAGATGAAAGAATTGTCGGATCAACTGTAGGAACTTTCTGACAAAGGCTTTATAAGACCCAGTTCCTCACCTTAGGGAGCTCCGGTCTTGTTTGTCAAGAAGAAGGATGGATTATTCTAGATGTGCATTGATTACCGAGAATTAAATAAGCTAACGGTAAAGAACCATTATCCGCTTTTGAGAATTGACGATTTATTCGATCAACTTCAAGGGTCGAGTGTCTACTCGAAGATCGACCTGAGATCGGGTTATCATCAACTGAGAGTTCCTGAAGAAGACATACCAAAGACCGCATTCAGAACTCGATATGGCTATTATGAATTTCAAGTTATGTCGTTTAGTTTGACTAACACACTGGCTGTATTTATAGATCTTATGAATCGGGTGTGCAAACCATACTTGGACAAGTTTGTGATTGTCTTTATTGATGATATTCTGATCTACTCAAAGAGCAAGCAAGAGCATGAAGAGCACCTTAAGTTAATCTTAAAGTTACATAAGAAAGAGGAGTTGTATGCCAAATTCTCTAAATGTGAATTTTGGATTCCTAAAGTACAGTTCCTTAGTCATGCGATTAATAGTCAGGTCATTCACGTGGATCCCGCCAAGATCGAGTCAATTAAATATTGGGCATCTCCTAAGACTCTAACGGAGATTCGTTAATTTTTAGGTCTTGCCAGTTACTATCGAAGATTCATTAAAGGATTTTCAACGATCGCCAAATCAATGACCAAGCTAACCCAGAAGAAGGTCATGTTTGATTGGGGTGACAAACAAGAAGCAGCTTTCAAACTATTGAAGGAAAAGTTGTGCAGTGCAGCTATCTTGGCTTTACCTGAAGGAGCTGAGAACTTTATCGTTTATTGCGATGCTTCACATAAAGGATTAGGTGATGTGTTGATGCAGAGCGAGAAGGTGATTGCCTATGCATCACAATAATTAAAGATTCATGAGAAGAATTATACGACTCGTGATTTGGAATTAGGAGCAGTAGTGTTCGCTCTAAAGATTTGGAGACACTATCTGTATGGAACAAAGTGTATTGTGTTCACTGATCACAAAAGTAAGTGTACAACATATCCTTGATCAGAAGGAGTTAAACATGAGGCAATGTCGTTGGTTGGAATTGCTCAGTGATTACGATTTCAAAATCCGTTATCACCCGAGAAAAGCAAATGTAGTGGCTGGCGTTTTAAGTAGAAAATAAAGAATTAAGCCATTACGGGTTCGAGCCTTAGTTATGACTATTGGTTTGGATCTTCCCAAGCAAATTTTGAATGCTCAGACCAAAGCAAGGAAACCAAAAAACTTCGAGGCTGAAGATGTGGGAGGCATGATCAGAAAACAGAAGTTAGAATCGCGTGCTGATGAAACATTGTGTTTGAAGAACATGAGTTGGTTGCCATGCTTTGGTGATCTAAGGACTCTAATTATGCGTGAGTCCCACAAGTCAAAATATTCTGTTCATCCGGGTTCCGACAAGATGTACCAAGACATGAAGAAACTATATTGGTGGCCCAACATGAAGCCGATATTACCACCTATGTTAGCAAGTGTTTGACATGTTTAAAGGTCAAAGCTAAACACCAGAAACCATCTGGTTTATTGGTGCAACCTAAGATACCTCAGTGGAAGTGAGACAATATCACCATGGATTTTATCACCAAGCTCCTAAGGACGTCAAGTGGTTATGATACCATTTGGGTAATTATAGACCGACTTACCAAGTTTGCACACTTTTTACCGATGAGGGAAAATGACTCTATGGACAATTTGACAAGGCTGTACTTGAAAGAATTGGTCACGAGACATGGAATATCAGTCCCGAATGAACACACTTCTTTCTACAGAAAAACTGACTATCTAAAGGAATCATCATACCTGTGTGAACCTCTTTTATCAAATTTTACTACTTCTTCGAGATTAAATTTAGTGATTAACCGGTTGGGGAACTATTGGTGTAATCAGAATCATATCTTTCTTTTCTGGATTCCTAAAACTACGTAATTATTTCCAAACAATCCTAAGCCTTTTAGAACTTATGGTGTTGACAAAATTTGACCGTATGTAGTTTTAATCCTAACTCACAATCCTTGAGATTATATTTAAACACCTAAAGTTATTAACTTATGAAAACTTAAGCCCTTGGAGCTAAAATAAATTAGCCCCCCCCTCAAATTATTATTCGTTAAGTTAAAACTTTTTCTCGTATTCTGTTACTTGATTTGAAAGATTGTTTTAAAAGATTATTTATTAGCACTTTTCCCCCCTCAAACAATGACCTATTTTTTATTTAAAGAGATGTAGTTGTTGTTTGAGTGATAGAAAATATCTTTTGAAATCTTATTTTAAAATTCTTGAGAACGCTAATTACGTTTCTTATTCATCCCTAAAATAAGATTTCTCTTATTTTGACAAATAAATGCACTGACACATACACTTATTTTAAGCAAACACGGGTTGTGTAGCAAAGTATACACATGCCTTTGTATGAGTATGAAGTAATTCATACCCGAGAAAAATTTATTTCCCGTTGTGAGGAAAAGTTATCTTTTTGTCGATATACTTTCCTTTAAAATGAAAAGCGGGTTATCATCTGAAATAATTGTAAGCCATATGACATGTTTTGAAAACACTTTACAACTTCTGCTCGAACTTTATTTACAACTCCGTGTCATTGTTAAATGACATTTCTAAAGTCGTAAATATTATCGATTACAGAAGACATGTCATGAAAACATATTTTTGTATTTTTTGAAATTTTATAATTTTGTATTTTGTTTTTTTGATTATATATTTTTGTATTTTGTTTTTATAAAATGAAAAATCTTTTTGTGTTTTTAGATTTAATTATTTACACATGATACATGAAGAATTATCATCATTATTTGAGATAGTAAATCTCAACCAGACTGTTTCCCAACGAATATAATCGGATTGTCATGTGCGTCAAAGTAGCACCAAATGGCATGTTCTTGTAGTTGACTTCTTGTCGAAACCGATCGAGAAGGATCACCAATAACATTCTCCAATGGGTGATTCTTTGTCAACTTAGTGAGAGTATCAAACGATTGGTTAAGATGATGCAAATTTAATGAAATGACCCCTTGTAAAGTTGTTTCTTCAGAACTCGAGTCTGAAGAAAGATTATGAAGGAGGGGTGCATTATTAAATTGTGCATTTTGATGTCCATGAATTTGTTCTTCAACACCTTGATGAATGACGTGAGATTAAATTTCCTGATTTGTTGGTGAAGTACTAGCAGATGGTACATCTTGATCAATGGTAGTTGACAAAGGTAAACCGACTGGATCAATAGCTCTTGGAGCAACAACAACTACTGGATATGGAGAAACAACACGTGGTAGAGGATTGAAGTACTTATCAAACAATGGTTGAAACAGGATCTCATAGTCTTTCTTGGATGGTGGAACATAAAGTGTTAGAGAAACTGGGTTTTGCATTAGTCCTAAACTGATGTATCCAAGAGTCAATGGTTGAAGCCCGGGTCGTGAATTGAATTGTTCAGAAGCCATTGACCATATGACTATTTGAGGACGGGAGCACACTTATTTTGAAAAGATCTTATCCGAGTTAAACAGTATTGATCTTATTTTATTCACTTTTCTCCCCCTCGAAAATTGCATATGTTGTTGCCATTTTTGACGAACAAGTAAAATACAAGCTAATGTACGTTGATCTACGTGTTGACTGAATGAGCATGAGAACTTATAGAAGTTATAGGTAAGACTGCTCGTAAATAAGAAGATTTCTCTTCTTTTAAAGATAAAGCGCACTGAAGCATACACATTTCTTTTCTATGAGGAGCGAGGCCTGAAGTGTTGTCAGCAGACACCATATGTCATTGAGGAGCGAGGCCTGAACTGATGTGAACATACTTCATTTGACAATGAAGATCGAGGCTTGAACTGCTATGTTCAAACGTCATTTGACGATAAGGTGTGAGGCTACCGTTTTGTTCAAACGTCATTTGACAATGAGGATCGAGGCTTGAATTATTGTGTTCAAATGTCATTTGACAATGAGGACCGAGGCTTGAACTGCTGTGTTTAAACGTCATTACTCTTTGAAGCTCGGGTTTTGAACTGCTTTGATAAAAAGCCATATATGTCTTTGATTAGATGTTGAGCACAGCCCAAATCCAAGTAACAAGGTATGATTTGTATGACCTGCATTGGACACTAAAAGAGCATGGAGAAATAGAAACATTGGATCCCCTATTTTTGTTGGTTCCAAGTGGTTAGTAGTCCTAGCTTCTACAATCCTAGGTTCACTACTTGAACACACATGTTTTGTTTCTCTAGGTCTTCATTGAGATGCACTACTTGGTTTTATGTTCTTCATTATAGTTGATTTAACAGGTTTCCTAGGAGGCACTATTTTAGTAGAAGTGAATCTAGTTAAAGGACACTTATTACCAACTAGAGTGAAAGTCCTTCATGTGGGTACCCATTTATATCCAACATTTTTAAATATTTTACCAGTAGTTTTCCATTCATTCTTTTTAATGCCCTTAACGGATTTAGCTCTAGCACGTGCATTCACATCAGATAAATAATTCACCACACATAGACCATGATTTGCATCAAATAAGCATTTTTTGCATGTAGAGCACACAGATTTAGACATACTATTTTCTTTATCTAGACTAGACTTAACATTCCTAGTGTGGGCTTCTACTCTTTGATATTTTTGGTTGCTACTTGATGTTTGTAGGATCTTAGTGTTCTTTATATTACTTCTAGGGATTGATCTGCTAGCATTAGTAGAACTTTTTACACTTGTAGAAGGCACTAAAGGTTTGTTAGTGGTCTGAGTCTTGTGTAGATCTACTCGTTTTTGTGTGTTATTTTCTGATGTAGTACTAGTCTTTGCAAAACTAACTTTCCTAGCTTTGTTTATTGGTGTACCAACAACCAACTTCTCACTTCTAGATGGAGAACTGGGACATGTATCACTAACATATACTAACAACTTCTAAATTTGTTTCATATACATACAAGCATAAGCTAACGTATTATCCAGAGAATTTGAGGTTCTAGCTTGTTCAACTATATCACGAAGAGTATCAACATTTTCTTTAGTGATTCTAATGTAGTCTATATGTGCTTCCCTATTATTCTTAAGCTTTAAGGAGAGTGGTTCCAAATCTAACTTAAGCACTGATGGGGCTATCACTTTTGGCTTATTTACAGATTCATGACAATCAGCTACACTTTTTCCTTTCAACTCTTGAATGTGTTTTTTCAAGTTGTTGATTGTGGTGTCCTTTGCTTGTAGTTGAGCTTTCAATTCATTTATTGTGAAAAATTCATGAAATTCAGGAGCATCCCGATTTTCGCATGGTTTGTCATTTTGAAAACTTTCTTTGTTATGTTGGAGTTTTAATTCAAGAGACATACACTGTTGTTCAAGTCTGGAACATGTTTTTAAAAGTTCATTCATTTATGAAAGCTCAGCTGCAAGTTTCAAATTCCTCTCATATTCCTCAATATAACTTTTTTCCATACTTTTATAATCGTTAATGGCAACTAGAGAATTAACAGCGGTATGTACAAGATCTTGAGATACAAGTAGCTCCATTAAACGATCATTTTCCATTTTCAAGACATCAAGAGCAATATTATCATCAAGAAAAGTATTTTGCACAGGTAACACATTATCAGATTTAACATCAGTATGCATTACAATATTCACAACATCTTGACAGGTAATATGTTTTAAAAGACGTTCATTCTCAAGCTTTAACTCTTTCTTTTCAATTTTAAACAACTTCTTGTCTACATAACACTGATCAACAGCAACTTCCATTTGGTTAAACACCATTTTTACTTCATTAAGTTCATTGAGAAGACCATTTTCAAAATCTTTAACTAATGTTTGTAAATAATTTTTAAAAGGAATGACTTCTTTGTTAAAAACCTTTTTGTTGTGTTCAAAACCCCATGACCCCTCAGTTATTGCATCAGGTATAGTTTTTACTTTCACCACCTTGTCGAAACTGGCAAGGTGACTTTTTAGCTTTTTAACACTTGTATTTACTAAACTAACATTTGGAAGTTCTTTAGGAACCTCAACTCTAACTGATGTTTGTGTATCATTAGGGTGTTCAGACTTAGGGTTTGAAAACGGTAACCAGAATGCTTGTTCTACAGACAATTCCATTTGTGGAACAAAACGTTTTTCAAAATCTTCAGACAATTGATTTAACTTTGCATAATCAATTGGTGAAATATTAATTTTCTTTTCTTTTGAAATTAGATCGTTTTGTTTTGCAAGCATTTTAGATCAACTTACTTCTTCCAAAATCAATGTCTCTTCATCATCAATCACGGGACTAGCAACATGTTGACTAGATATAACACTTCCATCATACAAGGTTGGCTTAATCCGCTGTGCTTTCTTGAGATAAAACAGATTTTGATAACCAAAAGCTTGTTTGTGAGTGTCATCATAAAAAACTTGTGGCTTTGTTAACATGTGCACTGTTTGAGCAGATTGATCCACTTTGAAAACAAAGTTATCCAGTTCCTTAATCTTCTTTACTAAATCAATTTCTATTTCATATATTACTTCCTTTTCTTTGGATTCATTTTTGAAAACAGTAAATGTTTGCAATAAAGATTCATTTTCTTTGATTTGATTAGAAAGATTTTGTTTAAGTGAGTCAATTTGCTGCTTAAGTGCAAGCATTTACTTAATCATATATTCCATTTGAGAATCAATCATTTTTTCACGAGTGCTTAAATCAATATTAAGTCTCTGTTAAAAAGTTTTGACGCGTTCTTTATATCTCTCAAGCTCAGAGGGTTAAGGATTCATTTTTCTTTTCTTGGTCAGCCTTTTCCCAATTATTTACATGATTAATAATTTATTCAGACATTTGTTCAATCACAGATAAAATCATTGAGTCTTGTTGTGCATACAAATTAGTATCTTCAACAGCTGCCTGTTGTGTTTCTTGCAAATATTGAGAGTACGAAATGATATTGCTATCACATGTTATCTCATTATCTAGAAAATCAACAACTGGTGTTTGTTCAAAATTCTGCATCACTGGCACACTTTGATTAGCCATATAATTTTGATAAGTTTCAAAATGTGGTACATTAGAGAGAACGTCTGAACTGTAACTTGAGAGATTGGCCATTAGAACCGCTTTTACAGTAGAGATATCATCATAATCTGAATCATATAAATCAATTCCATCTGGTTGGAAGATAGGATTGGTTGTCAGTGAGTAAGCAACTGGGAGTGAATCAAATCTTTCTCATGTATTTGCCAAAAATGCAAGTTGTTCCTTACTCAAAGCAATCCCTGCTTTCTGAACTTGTGCTAGCAGCATCTTCTCTTTGAACCATGCATAATTTTGTACCTTCGTAGGTTGAGTACAGTGCCTTGCTATATGATCATTACCATTTGAAAAATTACCCACATAACTCTGAGTCTGTCGTCCTTGCGTATCAACTTGGTTCATTAGATTTGACGAAGTCTCTAGTTGATTGTTGGTTAATGGGTAACTTGAGGCAAGTGTGGTACACATGAATGCCATAACTTTTTTGAGGCATTCAAGTAGATCATCAGTTGGAAGAAATGATAGTACAACAGGCTCTGAATCAAATTGGAGAAGATATATTGGTGACCATAAAGAAACATCCGGGCTCTGAATCAAATTGGAGAAGATCTAATGGTGACTGTAGAGAAACATCTGGTGATTGAGATGATTGTAGACGAATCACTTGAGATATGAAACACTTGAGATGATTGAGGATGAATCACTTGATATGATTGTGGATGAAACATTAAAAGTTGATGAGTAACACATGTAGACTGTGATTGCTGATTGTAAACTCTCTCATTCATCTTAAACATTTTGAAGTAATTGATGTGTGAAATCAAATTGAGGATCTTAAGTAGATTAAGTGATGTTGTTGTGGTTTGTTGATGAAAATCTAGTTTACAGGATTTTACAAGTCTTGATTAAACAGAGAAAACACGCGAGTATTTCGCGAGATTTTACTAATTCATGAAGAAACCGTGAAAATAGAATTGTTGTTGGTGAAATCGTTGTTGTTGTTGAAGAACATGAACTTTTGTTAAAGATTGTTGAGCTAAAAGGATGAACCGTTACTACACTTTCAACTTAAAATGATTAACGGTTGATTAAAACATAAACAAGGACTAACGTTGTAATTGAAATCCAAGTTAAATGCTTAACGGTTGTTAATTAAAGTTGCGGGGACTAACTGTGCAATAACAATTCACTTTGGAGGGCTAACGGTTGTAAATTGAGTTCTAAGGACTACCGGTGCATGACAGTTTCAACAATGAGGGTTAATGAACAAAGAAAGGACGAACTCTGAAATTGTCTTAGAGTCTAGGGACTGAATTTGTCAAACTTGAATTTAGTTTAATAATAAAAAATAACACACGTTTCCCTCCTTTTTAACCTTCTTCTTCGTTTGAAAATTTGTAAACGGAGCTAGTATCTCGTAGAGTGGTGCGGTTATCGTCGACCAAAAGTGAATACACTACGATGATCGTTGAAGGACCGTGATTGTAATGATTGTCGTTAGAAGACCTGCGAACAACCAAAACTCAAAACCGAAACAACTCGAAATGAACTCGGTTACCTTTGTATAAATTGCCTAGCCTTTCCTTATACCACGTATAAATCGCCCTTGTTTGATGAACGGTATAAATCGCATGCCTTAGGATATGTATAAATCGCCTGCCTTAGAGTGTGTATAAATCTCCCCACCTTGTATATGGTATAAATCATCTACCTTAAGATATTGTTAGATATAAGAAAAAGACTCGGTCACCCCGTGTATTTTACTGTTTATTATAGCTCGTAGAAAATAGTTAATCGTATGACTTTCGGTATTGGGCCGTGTATTAATACCCAGTATTTTGTAAGAACTATATATACCTCTTCCATCTCATGGAAGAAGTGGCTAGTCATTTTTCATTTTCATATTTTCACATACAAAACCTCTCACTAGAATATCTCTCTCTATGTGTTTCTCTCTCTAGAATTGACTAACCCCAAGAATCGTCACCGTGTTATGATATATGATATACCACAATTGGTATCAGAGCACATGGGATGATTAGATCGTGTGTATGTGCGATATCTGGCTTGATTTAGATCAAAAAGGTGTATTTTAAGGTTTATGGCTCGTTTTTGATTTTTCTCAGATTTTGATGTTTGATATGTTAAAGTTTGGGTGTTTCTAGTTGCTATAGCCTTTTAGTACTAAGTTGTTCAAAAGAAATCAAGTGAAATCATTCAAAAGGGTGATTTATAGGTGTTTTTGAGTGATAAAGTTTGTTGTTCTTCATAGAGGTTTGGCAGAATTTCATCGTAGCAGTTTGGTAAAAATATATTAAATTATCTTGTCTGCCACTGTTGTCTGCCACTTGTCTGCCACGGAGGTTTGGTTAGACGGCGGTTTGCCTGTTATATATAGCGGCGGTTTGATATATACGGCGGTTTGCTTATAATATAAGTGGCGGTTTGTATAGGTAGCGGTTTGAACAGGCTGAAGGCGGTTTGATTATTTTATATCAGTTTAACTAAACAAAACTCTGGCGGTTTGAAAACTCCGCGGCGGTTTGCAAACTCAACAAGCGGCGGTTTGCCAATTTAACTCAGCGACGGTTTGCTTAACATCAATTGCGGCGGTTTGCCACTGACAGTGGTTTGGACAACAGTGTTTTAATAATTATTCCTTGTGGTGGTTTCTAGGCTTAGGCGGCGGTTTGGTAACCTTGGCAGCGGTTTTAGCTTTTATTTAACACTTGGAAATTTTCAAACACTTGGACTTAATAACACTAAAACACAAAACCACTTTTAAACATACACTCACTAATCATTGATCGATCAAATCATATCATTTCACAATAAATCAAGATGTCTAATATGTCAGAAGATATTCAGTATGCCGGTTCCGATACCCGCCCAACAATGCTTGATAGGACAAATTATGAATCTTGGCAACAACGTATTCGTTTGTATTGTCTGGGAAAGGATAATGGAGAGAACATAATGAAGTCAATTAATGAAGGTCCATTTCAGATGGGAACGTACACTGAAACTATCCTTGGAGGTGCTGAAGGTGCACCTCAGCTAGGTCCAGAACAGGACAGAGTCTTTACAGATTTTTCATAAGATGAAAAGGAAAGGTATAAGGTTGACATTCGTGCGACAAATATCTTACTTCAAGGTATCCTAAAAGACATTTACGCACTCATCAACCACTATACTGACGCCAAAGACATTTGGGATAATGTGAAGATGCTTCTGGAAGGCTCTGAGTTAACAAAGGATGATCGGGAATCTTAGTTATATGATGAATTTAAATAATTCTGCCAGATCAAAGGAGAAACCATTCATGCATACTATGTTAGGTTTACAAAGCTCATTAACGACATGAGAAACATTAAGATGACCATGCCCAAAATGCAGCTTAATTCTAAGTTTGTGAATAATATGTTACCTGAATGGAGTAGATTCATAACTAAAGTAAAACTAAACAGAGGATTGAGAGAATCTAACTTTGATCAGTTGTATGCCTACTTGAAGCAACATGAGGTACATGCAAATGAGAACAAAATGATGTTGGAAAGGTTCACTCAAACAACTATGATCCTCTGGCGTTAGTTTCTAATGCCTCAATTCAGCAGTATCCAACACAATCATCTGGTTCTTCACAATCTTCACATCAACCATCGCTTACTGATAACTTACAGCTGGACTCAGGACTTGCTTTATCTGATACCTCGATTGAAAGCCTATCTAACACACTTGCCCTCCTCACCCAATCATACAAAGCACATGTTCCTCAAACGAACAATCAACTTAGAACTTATTCTAATGCAAGGAACAAAGCTACAGTTCAAGATGACATAGTTGTTGTTCAGGATGTTCGTGATAGATACAATGTGAATAATCAAGGAAGCCCATTTTAGAGGAACAATGCAAGAGGTGTTGTTGGAACTAGAAATGCGGGAGGTCAGAACAGAGTTGTTAACATGAATCCTAGTCAAGCTATACCCATTAAGTGCTATAGCTGCAATGACATTGGGCACATAGCACGAAAATGTCCTCAGCCAAAGCGACCTCAGGATTCAGACTACTTCAAGGACAAGATGCTGCTTATGCAAGCTTGGGAGAATGGTGCAGTACTAGATGAAGAATAGTTGTTGTTTCTTGAAGGAGAACAGGTCACCAGTTTTGATGATGATGTGGATGATCCTCCCGAGCAAGATTTGGCACTCAATGTGGATCATATCTTTGAAGCTGATCAATGTGATGCATTCGATTCTGATGTTGATAAGGCTCCTACTACACATACCATGTTTATGGTAAATCTTTTCTCTGAAGATCCAATCTACGATGAAGCCGGTCCATCACATGATACGAATATCCCATCTGAGGTACAAGATTGTGATAACTATTCAGATAGTATAGATGAGCATCATGATGTGCACGAGATGCAAAATGATATACAACTAAACTACATTGTTAATTCTGATGCTGAATATACGAGTGATAGTAATATTATTCCGTATGATCAGTATGCGAAGGACAACGTAGAGAAAGTTATACAAAGTAATGTATCTTCTGTACAAAATGATGCATTGAGGATGATTATCGATGATATGCATGAACAGGGTGTCCAAAGTATTTTAGTAAATAAGCAGAATATAGTAGTTAATAAATCAGTGACTGCTAAACTTGCGAGATATAAGGAACTGGTCAGGATGTATGAAAAACGGGCAAAGTTTAAATTAATTGAAAGAGAACAAAAGATTGATGAACAATTGAGAATAATTATCTCTGACCGAAATAGAAAGGAAACTTCTTTGAAAACGGAACTTCATTCTGTTCAAATGCAACTTCGTTCTACCATTGACCATAACAAGTCAACGACGGAAGAAGTGACATCCTTGAAAAAGGATTTTAAACAAAAAGAAGATAAATTCCTTGAAGAGTTTTTAGATATAATAAAGCTTAAAGATAGATTATTCAAACAAGATCAGTCTATTCAAACGGTACACATGTTATGTAAACCAAAACCGTTTTATGATGAAAAGAACAAGGTAGCGATAGGCTACAAAAATCCCTTATGTCTCACTCGTGCAAAGAAAGTTCAGTCTGCTCTCTATAATGGTCACGAAATAGTCAAGACCAATCATGCACCCCCTGTTGTACATGACTCAGAGGATACTCTTGAGATAGCTGAAATAACTAGGAAAAGAATGCTTAAGAAAATGAAAAGCCCCCTGTGTGTGGAAAATAAAGTTAAGTTTGCACCCCCAGATTACTCGAAAGAGAATCATCTTGCAACCTTTACACCACAGATAAATCTGACCCCTGAACAGATATTTTTGTCCCATGATATTAGCAAAACTGTGAAAACTGTTCCAAAACCACTTTCAACATTGACAGTGTATCCACCCAATACACCTGCCAAGCTTGTCCCAAGGGTTCTTCCAACAAAAAGTCAAGTGAAATTTAATCTGTATACTCTCACACAACTTTTTACAGAATTTGAGAAAACTTGTAAAAAGAGAATCACACCAACTGGTGTTACTGAAGGGGAAAGGGGTTTTGAAGAAACAAAAAGATGTTACCTCACAAAAGTCATTCCATTTTTTGAAACTCTTAAATAACATTTTAAGAGAGTCCAAAAGGCTCTCTTTAAAGAAGTTAAAGAAATGAAAGAAATTTTTGAACAAATGGATAAAGAAGTGGACCAAAATGTTGTGGACAAGCAATGTGCTGAAATTGAAAAGAAAAACCTTCTCATTGAAAATGAGAATCTAATTGCTAATTGTTTGTCGAATCAATTGTTGTTTGCTGTAGAACAATCACGTTGTCTAGATCTTGAAGCTGAGATTTCTAAATTACAAAATGAGAATCAAAATGATGTTAATAATGAAATGATAAAAGATTTTAACAAACTTGTGGTGAAATACCTAAATTTACAATTGAAGTATCAACACTTTCAAGAAAACTTTGGAAATAACAAATCACAAACATCTCAATCAGCTCCTGAAGTTGATTCATTATTTAAAATCAACAATCTGAAAGAGCAGCTTCAAGAAAAGGACAACACAATTAGAAACTTGAAAGAACAAGTCTCTAAATTGAATGACAGACTTAGTGAGGCAGATTGTACTCAAGGTGTCAAGGCCTTAGATTCTAAGAACCTAGAATTAACTGAACATGTCACTGCTCTTCTTGAACAAAATGAGCATTTTAGAGCAGAAAATGAAAAGGTTAAGCAGCATTACAAGGAATTGTATGATTCGATTAAGATTATGCGTGCTAATTCTAATGAAAAGACATCTTCCTTGTTAACAAAAATTAAGAATCTAAAGGCTCAGTTAGAAGGCAACATTAAATGTGTCACTAGAGATTCTGTTAACACAAAAGTTCTTGCTCCTGGTATGTATGCCATAGATGTTGAACCACTCCCTCCACGCCTTAAGAACAATAGGGATGCTCATTTAGATTACCTAAACCATCTTAAGGAAAGTGTGGAAACTGTTCGTGAGATTGTAGAAGAGGGTAGGATTGCAAATCCTTTAGACAATGCGCTTGAATCTGCCTGCCTCTACACGAAACATTCTCAAGAATTGTTAGGATATGTGATTGACACTTGCCCAAAGGAATTCAATCCAAAAGATAACAAGGCTACCTCTACCCCTTTAATTAGGAAAAAGAAAGTTACTTTTAATGATACATACAGAATGTCAACTAATAACACACAGAAACATGCAGTGCAACAGAAAGTTCACATGTCTAATGTCCTTGTCGTTCCTTTTATAGGAGTAAGCAGTTCCACTGAAGCTAGCGGATCAAAGCCTAAGAGCAATACAAAGAACAATAGGATCCTGCCTGCTAAGAGTGAGAATAAGAAGAAAGTAGAAGACCACCCTAGGACAAATAAGTATAGATGGATAAAAGTGAATCGAGTTGATTCTAGCATTAGCTCTAAGCTTGTTGTAATTAATTCGAATATGCTTCTATGTGCAAAGTGTGTATCAAATGCTTAATTTTTGTAAATCATGAAATGTGTGTTGTTAATAATATGAATTATGTGTATAAAACCCCCACTGTTAAAAATGGTTTGAACAAGTCCAAACAGGTTTGGAAAGCAACAGGCAAACTGTTTGCTATTGTTGGTTATCAATGGAGACCCACAAGAAAGAAATTCACTTTAGGAGACCAGTACCCTTTAACTAGGCTTTATAAGTACAAAGTAGTGCCTCTACAACAATGTGTTGCTCTTGTGAAATGTACTACTGTTTCTACTAACCAATAGGATCCCAACAGGAATTAGGGATCCGAAATTCCAAACTCTCCACCATCGACCATTTTCAAATACAGGGTGTACAAGTCGTCCTCTGGTATTTAGACTCAGGATGTTAAAAACATATGACGAGGAATCGCTCAAAGCGCAAGAATTTCGTGAAAAAGTTCACCGGGACAGTCATATTCGGGAATGATCATTTTGGTGCGATCATGGGTTATGGAGATTATGTGATTGGTGACAGTGTGATCTCCAGGGTATACTATGTGGAAGGACTTGGCCACAATCTTTTCTCTGTAGGGCAATTTTGTGATTCAGATCTTGAAATTACATTCAGAAAACATTCGTGCTTTGTTCGTGATATAGATGGTGTGGACTTACTTAAAGGTAGTCGTAGCACCAATTTGTACACGATCTCTGTTGATGAAAAATAAAGTCATCTCCAATTGCTCCTATATATGAACCGTGATGAGTTATTCCGCTTGTCTTCATATACATCGCAACTTGATTAAGAGATCATTGTAGTGGATGTTCTTACTTAGCACTTCTACGACGAATTTATAGTTGGAATACTTTACCTATCTGTCATGGAGCATGCAACAAAGACATTGTAAATATGTTTTTTGACGATTTCAAGCTAGCCGTTTTCGCCTCCCTTTACTTCTAGTATCTTGTTTCTGTCCGTTAGTTTCAAATCACATATGTTGTTGTGCACCATCCTGTTTGCAGCATGAAAGCAATAAGAACAGCATCACACAAACTGAGTATAGCGTAAGAATATTGGATTTTCCAAAAAAAAGAGCTAACAGGAAGCCAAAAAAAGTAAATCTAATATAATATTCTAAATCCTGTGTAAGAATTCTTCATAGACTATATTTTTTTGTAATATCAGGTTTATAGTTAAAGGTCAGTGTCAATCAACATCTAAGGTCAGAGTTTTTATGAAAAGCTATTAACCTCATTTGTAGAAGCGACATAAGTATAACGCGGCAAGGAAGAAATCAATTTAAAAAGCCCCCTCTTTTAAGATGAAAACATAAATGGAATTAAAATAAAGAAAAGATCATACATTTAGAAGAATTATTGATTTCGAAATCATATTCTTGATGACCGATGAAAGGTTAATATGTATGAAAGGTTAATATGTATTGTTCCAGATCCATATCATACTCGTATTTTTTGAGTTTTAAACAACTTAACACTTCTTAACTATTCATTAGCCTTTCTATTAGACCTTTATACTTGTAACTTTGCATATATAATCGGCTATAGTTTACCTAAATGTAGTGCATTAAGTTTGAAAATACTACTTTTCACGATCATTATATTTCACAGATAATCGGCTATAGTTTAACAAAATCACCAATTAAATACGCTTGTTTCTAGGATATCAAGTGAACAACCTATCCGAAGTTTGAATTTTGAAATTAATATGGTTAATGCAAACGACTTTTTAAGTGAGACTATAAGATCTCATACACTAACGGGGTTTTAAGCATTGCTTATGTAAACTTCATTACCTGCTTTACTAACCAAACAACGACCTACTAATATCTAAAAATTTATCGACAATGTAAACACATGAGACTGCTATTACCGTTTTAGAAATAAACATTTTAAGTTAAACGCTTTTACCTCAGGGTTCACCAAGAGATTAGCTAACTCTGGGTTCCTTTCATATGGCTGCTAGATGCAGTCCAAGATTATGGCTCGAATTGTGCACCCACCAATCCAGATTCTGCCCAACTCACTGTGCTTCAAACCCCAATCCTTGTCGTAAAACGGCAGAAATTTTAGAACATATGCGAATGATAAAAAAGTAGCAATTAGATTTCATACCTCAATCCAATCTTCTTCTGTTTAGCCGGCTTATAATGGAAGCAACACCAACACCGGTGACTGGGCCTGCTGATGGTGTGGTACCACTCCCGCTACACTGACTTTGACACAGATTTTGGATGTGCTGACCTACCCTCCCCTAAAAAAAGCCTTCTTGCACCAATGTTGAAGTAACACATTAGGATTTGAAATGCAGATAAAGTACTACTTTAAATCGACATTCTAAAAAAGTGATGATGGATTTACATAGTTGACTATTTCGGATTAAGAAATCAAACTTATAAGAGCATCCACAGTACATTAACGGGTCAAACTGGTGGGTCATGTTACACGTCAAAGTTGGTCAGATAATACTTACAGGCCCATATGAGTCCGTACCAATACGACTTCAAACATGTCGAATTAACCTACATTTTGTCAAATTTTATTACATTCTAAATAAATAACCACTAATGTATCAATTCAAATTAAAAACACCATTTAATCTTCAACTTTGTTAAATTTAATTTATTTATCAGTGTGAAAATAACACCTAAACCAAAAGTAATTAACGATGGCGCCTTCTGGTTAGTATTCGTCTCCGACCTGCATTTTATTTTTCGAAAGTAAAGCGACATCAGATAACTATCAAGATTTTCAATATTTAAAGAATAAGACAAACACAAATTTGACCAACACCTTTCACAGTCGTAAGCTTATAAATAGATTTTGAGACATTCGGTAACGATTCGCAAGCCTTTTGTAAAGCATATACAACAACATCCTCATCCATCGATAATACAAAATCCAACAACCGTGGCCTGCAAACATTCGTAAGAATTCAAGCATGAACAAAACCATCTTGTAATGACTCGAATGAAGAAGAAAGGTACAACACAATGACTAAAAGAATTATACACTTTTGAATGTGACATTCTTATGTTATACAAATTTAAAACATGAATATAAGTGGTGTTAGCAACACCATTTACTTTGGGGCAACATCCGTCTCTGATCATTGTTCTCCTGTGAGCTCATGCCACTTGTTCTAGCACCCTCGCCAGCATCTATAACAAATAAATGAGGAAAGAAAGTGAGTATACATTCAACGCCTGAACCTACCTTACCCACTCAACCCACCCACTCAACCAACTTAACTTACAGTGTTTAGATAGCTTATTTTGGCACTTCAAGGTTCCTCACTTTTCCTTGAAACCACCCACGTCTCCGGACACTACCTGTGAAAACACCAACAAACGCCACTGTAAACACACATAATTCCTTAATTTTTTTAAGGCATATTAGCCATAACAAACCTTTACGTATTTATGCTTAAAGCAAATATATAAGTACCAAAACAATTAGTAAAGCAAATACCATATTCGTTGACATACTCAAATTTAAATCCAAATCCTCAGATACCTCTATTGCTCGAACCACCATAACTCAAAATTTAATATCGTCAGAATGAATATCCAAGAAAGGCTCGAATCTATTATAAGGAAAAAAAACCCAAACAAAAATTTACATCAAAACTTTCCACAATATAAACTGAATCCACAACAACAATGATATAAGCAACATCAACAATCCTAAAACAAAACAGAAGCACAATCAGATAGTATACACAAAAGGCATAACATCCGGCCGTTTCTTACCTGATTTAAATGCATCAATCAAAACCCCAACATTATTCAAAAACCTACAGAAAAAAATTATGTGATTATTATTACAGTATTAACCTATATTATAGATTACAAAATATTCAATCAATCAATTCAAATTTTACAAAAAATATATAGCAAAGTTTGATTAGTACATGAACCCCTGTCACCGGATAATTGGTGTCGCCACCGGTGGCCGGAACGTGAGTAAAGAAACAATAATATTTTTTCTCCCAATTTCCCCAATTTGTTGCAACTAAATTTTGATTTACTTTTATCTATTTTAGTGGGTTTGATGAATCAACATAAATATGCTATTTTGTTATGCTGTGTATATAGCACTGACACAGTATCACATAACCACAAACACAGACGTGGAATGAGAGAAGATAGATGAGGCATTTGTTTATATTTTATTTACTGTTCATAAGACTAATGCTAACATGCATAAAAATGGATCAAATTTATTTTTTTTAGCATGAGTTTTTTGTGAAAAATCACTAGTTACATTATTAGTAAACCTTGTCGCACCATATCCCTTATGCCAACTTTGTGAGAATTAGCCTATACCCATATCCAATGATAACTTAAAATTCCACAAAAATATGCGTGTGGCTGGTGAGTAGTGGACTTTAGAAAACTTGTGGCCTGGTTCATCACCGCGACCTTCAATGAAGAGTACATGGCTTAGATGAGTAACATGCTTTCAACGGTAGATTTCTAGATTAAACCAACAAGCCGCTACATGTCTCGTAATTTTAACTAACTACACTGTTATTTAACCCCACGTGTAAAACTCATTTAATTACTCTCACTTTTAAGTAAAGATAACCCCTAGAACAACCTAGCTGAGCCATTCTCCTTTCTTTTTTCCATACACCAATAAAAATTTGTTTCGTTTCACTTTACACCTTAGCCTACCGTGGTAGATATTAAAGCCTATTTTAATTTAAATTGCTAGTTGCTTTCGTGTAAAGTCTTGTAGTTCCTGTGTCAAAGTGAAATTTCTCTATATCTGTAAAGGTCGGGAAAATTGCACAATGCAATAGGGATAGTGTGTAGCTCATGTATTTCGCTACTTTTGCAATTATGAGTTATGTTTGAAGTAGAAAGTTAAAAGGAAAAATCATCCGAACAAATGATTATAGTGAATACGGTGAATTATACCAAGATTTATGATATATTATTAGCAAGAAAAAAGAGAAAAATGTTGAAAAGAAAGATAGTCGGTTCATTGAACTTATACCAAAGAGATTATTTGAAAGGATCGATTATTCGTTGATACGTACAAAAATCAACGATGTAAAGTATTGTAAAAAGTGGCGGATATCACCACTTATGTGTAAAAGTATGTAAAGTTCGGGATGTAAGGGAAGCTGACCGATATGAATGCCAACATAGTTGTCATTTGTCATTTCTTCTATGAACGAGACATTTTGGTGTCATACGAATGTCAAGTCTTTGTCATGGAAACGGTCGACGAAAAGTAACTAGCAGCCACACCTTATTCTTGGCTTTAATCTCTGTTTGTTTTGTTTTTATTTTATTTAACAACAATTTAACTTCCTTTTCCTGATAACTAAACCCTAGGATCTACTCGAAAGAGGATGTGTTTTCGAGCATGGATGTCTATTCCATAGTTACGGCCATGTATAGCATGTCCCTCCACTGCCTTATTTGACAACACGTCGTGGAAAGTTAGAAACTCCATACCCTATATCATTCTTCATCCTAAAAAGAACGATTAAACCCGAGCCTTTGAATAAATACCCAATTTACCTTTTGACTTGTTACTCCTTAGCTCTAGAGGTGGAGATGTGTAGCCTTGCCAAGCATATGATACGAAGCTAATCACGACCGAGCAATGAGAATACTACTAAAATGTTACACCCTAGATTAGTCGAGTGATCTGAGTGTTTTCATTCCCATATTTCGTGAGGAGCTTGGTTTTGTACAAGTGGTTAGAACAGAAAAAGTGCTTAACAGAAAAATCCTAACCTAAACCCTCGGTTGGATATACATTTTCAAAAATCCTTTTCTAAAGTCTACTAGTGGACAAGTAGGATTCAAGTGGGGGGATAATTTGATATCAACAATAACGTCACATTTTAACCGTTCATTTATCCCATACATTTTAACCTACCCACTTTTATATAATTAATGCAATGAAAAAATTGTACTTAAAGCTTAAGATATAATTGCAGTAATTCTGGAGTAACTTGTGAAGACAAAACAAAAACGCGTAATTCTGGAACTAAAACGAAGACATTTGAAGAAAACTATTATTTGTTACTATAACCCGAAACCATCAAGGAAGATACGGCAAATAAACTTCATCACAAGAAACGCGATAAGTGATCAATTCCCTATACGGCGTAACACTCGTCACCACAAGCCGTATGCACAGCTGTCAATTATCCTTCAAAGATACACATTAATTGATTTGATGGCAATTAATCTTGATTGATTTAATCTTATCGCGAACTCTAAGGAAATTAACCATATTAAACGCCGAAACCAACTCTTTCTATATGTTCTAAATCCAAGCGTATTTCGACACTATAAATACGTAGGCGTCAAAAACAGTTTCATCAAGTGCAATATCATATTCTCTGTACAGTATACATTAGAGTTTGAATTTCAGAAGATTAGAAGAGCAGCCAAGATCAAGCATCAACCATAATTCCATAGAAGACATCGTGTAACTCTTACTTTCTTAATCATTCGATTTACAATTGTTTGATCACGTTTGTAATAATGAGCTAATACCCTCAGGTATTAGCCATGTTTATGAAGATTATTATGTTTGATATGGTTTAATTTTAGCTTGTTTAATTAATCGTTGTTGTTTAATTATGTTTATCGCCTATACTTATTTATGCGCTTGTACATGCGACCTATCATTCAACTGGGTCTAGGGTGACCTAACTAGTAACCTAGACGTCGGGATAGCTCTCTATGTTGTGTTTTGTATGCCCGAACCAATAGGATCATAAATGACACCTTGTCCTTACCCTTTGATTATAAGCTTAGTTAGACCGGTAGGAATGAACCCCTAATTGTTCAAGAAGCCAGTATTGTTCATTAATTGATTGGTATTGTATTTTGGTGGTGGACTACCAGTGTATAAAACAACATCAGGCAATAAGTGGGTAAAGTTCCGATGGGCTTGGGTATTAACAGGATCACCACTGCTTTAATTCCCTATGATAGATTATAATTAGACTAAGGATGCTTTATGCGGATGCGTTAATTGTGACAGGATTATTCGTATCTAGGTCTTAGGATGAAGAACCGCATAAGTCTTAAGAATGATATGCCGCCTCGAAATAAATAACCATTGCACTAATTAAGCTATTCAACATATAATCGGATTGAACATGGTTAATACAGTTTTCTTATAATTGGCTTGTACCGCTCTTTTATCTTTTGTTATTTGTCTTTTGTGTTTATTGTGCTTAGAATTGATATTTGTCACCATAAACCTGTGCCAGTCTCTCTGGCTGAAAACCCCCATTTACCTCTAGTAAATATGTATAGCATAGGTTTAACAAGTAATTAGACTAATCTAGATAGATTAAAATACTGAAGGAATAATAGTTACACCTCGCTATTAGTGTTCGACAAAACCCGAACTTAACCGGTGAACTACATCTTGAACCGGGTACACTGACCTTTAAAGTGTTGTCTTTAGGTTTATCGGCTAAATATAAATGTAAAACTTGATAATCACTAATTATACACCATACGACAATACAATTATTTACCAAGGTTGAAGTTTGAGAAAGATCACCTTTGCTCAGCTTGTCAACTTGGAAAAAGCAAGAAGTATTCCCATAAACCCAAATCTAAAAACACCAATATGGAAGTTCTACATATCCTTCACATGGACCTTTGTGGCCTAATGAGAGTGCAGAGTATTAATGGGAAGAAATATATTTGTCATTGTTATGATTATTTCAGAATTCTCATAGGGTAAAGTTTCGAGATTAAAAGATGAAACACCAAAGCTTGTTATTATATATCTAAAACAAATTCAAGTTGGTCCTCAATAAAACTGTCAGATTCCATTTCGCATAGATAAGGAACAAAATTTGTTAAGCATTTATGGGGGGGGGGTGGTTTGTTAGAGTAAGATTCTTGAATTCTATGAAAGTGTTGGCCATATTTCACCAAACAACGTTCTGAGAACTCCTCAGCAAAACGGACATTGTTGAAGACGAAATTGTACACCTTGTGGAAGCTGCTCGGACAATGCTGATATTTTCAAAAGCTCTGATGTTTCTGTAGACAAAAGCTGTTGCTACTGCTTATTACACTAAGAACAGATCCCTAATTCATACTCGCCACAACAAAACCCTATATGTGCTTGTGCATGAAAAGAAACCTGATCTTTCATTTCTCTAAGTTTTTGGTGCTCTTTGTTACCCAACAAATGACAACGAAGATCTTGGAAAATTGCATGCAAAAGTAGATATTGGGATTTTCATTGGATATGCTCCAACCAGAAAGGGTTACAGAATCTACAACAAGAGAACCCGACGAATAATGGAAACAATTCACGTCCAATTTGATGAGCTGTATGAGACAATGGCTCATGTACACATCAGTTCAGGACCCGAGCCTATTGTAATGATGCCTGGACAAAACAGTTCAGGGCTCGTACCGAATCAGGTCCCTACAACTAATTATGGACCACCTACCAATAAAGATCTGGAGATTTTATTCCAACCGATGTTCGATGAATACTTTGAACAACCCAGAGCTAACGTACTAGTACCTTCTGCTACTACAGTTAACGCTCAAGTTGTTACAACGGGTACATCTATTTCTACAACGTTTGCTCAAGATGCACCGTCTTTAAGTAATTCACCATCATCATCAGAAATACAACCCCCGGTCTTTAATAAAGGCGTTGCAGCTGGACCCACTTTTGAAGACAACCTACTTACTCAAGCTGCTCTACATCCCTCAGTTAACCCTTTGGCTGGAGAACATGGTTCTGCAGAGTCATCATCAGGGGATGTTCGTTCAGCTGAAACCAACCAAGTTACTCAACCTCCAGATCATCTCAGAAAATGGACCAAGGATCATCCGATTGATAATGTAGTTGGTAATCCTTCTCGTCCGGTATCCACCAGAAAGCAGTTAGCTTCCAATGCTCTATGGTGCTGTTACCATTCTGTACTGTCGAAAATCGAACCAAAGAATTTCAAAATGGCCGTGATTGAAGACTACTGGTTTTAAGCCATGCAAGATGAAATTCACGAGTTTGATAGACTTAAAGTATGGGAATTAGTACCTCGCCCAGTCTATGTAATGGTTATCGCTCTCAAGTGGATTTACAAAGTAAAACTTCATGAGCATGGTGATGTGCTGAAAAATAAAGCTCGGTTAGTAGCGAAAGGATATCGTCAAGAGGAGGGTATCGATTTTGAAGAATCATTGCACCAGATGCACGATAGAGGCTAACATAATCTTTATTGCGAAATGCTGCCATAAATACCATAGTCATCTACCAGATGGATGTCAAGACAAGCTTTCCTGAATTTCGATCTGTAAGAAGAAGTATTCATTAGATCAACCGGAAGGATTTTGAGGATCCAGATCACCTATAACACGTCTATCATTTGAAGAAGGCTCTTTACGTGTTAAAGCAGGCTTCAAGGGTATGGTATACACTTTATCAAAGTTCCTCATGGCAACCAAGTTCTTCAAAGGTGCAGTAGATCCAACGTTATTCACATGCAAAACAGGCAAACATATCCTTCTGGTTTAAATATACGTAGATGATATTATTTTTGCCTAAACTGATCCTACTGCTTGTACCAATTTTTCAAAGAGATGAGCTTAAAATTTCAGATGTCAATGATGGGACAAATGTTGTTTTTCTTAGGATTACAGGTTTCTCAAAGTCCCGAAGGCATCTTTATTAACCAAGCTAAATATGCTCTCAAAATCTTAAAGAAATATGGAATGGAATCTTTCTGACCCTTTCAGAACAAACGATACCTATGGTGGCTCAAATAGGAACTGGTATGAGGAACTCATAGGTATACCCGTATTAACCAGACTCGATTCAGAGGAATGGTTGGCTCCCTAATGTACCTCACTGCCAGTAGACCGACCTTATATTTGTTGTGAGCATGTGTGCTAGATATCAGGCAAAGCCTTCCAAAAAGTACCTAGAAGCAATTAAACGGGTCTTTCGGTACCTCAAAGGAACCATTCACATGGGTCTTTGGTATCCGAAGGACAACGCTATGGCTCTAACAGCTTATGAAGATGCGGATCATGCGAGATGTTAAGATTCACGAAGAAGTACGTCGGGAAGTGCTCAGTTTCTTGGAGAAAAATTGGTTAGCTGGTCATCAAAGAAGCAGAGAAGCACTGCCATCTCAACCACAGAGGCTGAATACATTGCAATGTCTGGATGTTGTGCTCAAATCCTTTGGATGCTGTCTCAGCTAAAAGACTACGGATTTGCATTCAATAAAATTCCTCTATACTGTGATAAAAAAAGTGCCATTGCTCTTTGCTACAACAATGTCCAACACTCACGATCAAAGTACCTCGACATACATCACCATTTCATTCGAGAGCAAGTGGAAATAGAGTGGTTGAACTCTACTTCGTGGAAACGAACTATCAACTTGCGGATATACTCACAAAAGCATTACTAAGAGAACGGTTCGAATTTCTTCTACCGCGACTTGGGATGAAGAGTATGACGCCAGAAATTCTCAAACATCTTCAAGAAGGAGAGGATGAGTAAAGGATTGTCTTCACATATCCTTTGTAAATACTTCAAAAAAAATGTGTGTGTATATAATTTATTATTATTTATTATTTAGATGGCTTGCAGTTAATTCAGGCTGCAACCCGGTTTTCATTCTGAGGAATGGTTGTCTACAAAAAGGCAGCGGTTCCTAACAATGGGTAATTAATTTTTCCTGGGCATGGATTACTTTATATCCATGCATCGTAAGATTAATGTACGTTTCAGTGCGTTTTTCTTCTTTCGGAAGAGAAGTCTTGCTATTCTTAACCAAATAATTTTTCTTCAATGACTCTTCAAAATTATTTGTGTTAACCATCGTACAAAGCATTTTTTTCGAATCTTAATCAGGTTGTGCTGTTCACATCAATTTTTCAACTCACACAACGACCACAGCTCTTTAATTAGAACACGAGTCATTGTTTAAGGGGGAGAGTTATTCAAAATTATGTCACAGGTTTCTAAAAACATGATACAAGTATCAAAAATGTTTTGGTATTCTAACAGGGTTATAAGTTGAAGGGGAGTTAATTCATTTTAACTCAAAGGGCTAAAATTGTCAATTGTTAGAAAGATAAGGGACTTAAATGTAAATTTTTCATGTAACCAAAAGCTTTAAAAAACAATAGGGTCAAAATTTACCATTTCCTAAACATGTATTATCCTTAGAAACATTTTAAACCAAAAAGAAAAGAAGTTAGAAACCTCAAGGACTGAACCTACCAATTCCATAATTTGGGATACAAATAGGTGGCGGTTTGCGTTTTGGTCCAACCTCCACAAAACTGGTCAACTCTCTCTCCCTCATTCAAACATGCAAACCGCCACGACTATCCCGCCACTTTCAATTCTTTGATTTCTAGGGTTTTTCTTGCAAAGGTAACAACTTAATCATGTTATATACCTTTTTATTCTATGTTTAGATCAAAGGAATCAAAATGAAACACATTAAAATGAGTAGAATATTTAGATTTTGTATCTAGGGTTTTGAAAATTTTCATTATTGTTTGAAAATTATAATTAATTGGGGGGAAAGGTGCGGATAGGGTCGTTGATCACTAAAGTATGTCTGTTTAGGCATAGATTAAACATATATATGGCCTAGGGTTGATTTAACACTCGTTAATGATAAAATTCTAGTATAGTGTTAGGATGGGTGATATAGTTGCTGGATTTGTTTAGTAGGCATAAATACTTATCTTTTAATGTCTGGTTGATTTTCCCAATCTCTGAAATGCACGTTGTGATTGTTTCTTCGTAGCGGTTTGGTTCTTAATAGCAGTCTGACTTTCAAAAGTCAAATAAGGATGGTTGTTGGTGGGAAACTACTTAGGTGCCTTTTATGTTGCTTAGAATATGGCTAAAATGTGTATGCATGTCTCCATTTAAGGTATTCATAGATTTCGTGGCTCAATGGCATCATTAGGCTTAAACTGTATGACTCGTGAATGTTTAAACTGTTCAAGTATGGTTATTAGTAATATAAAAGGTACTTGGAAGCCTTGGATTGTATTTGGAATTATCAAAATGTTAGAAATTTAAACTTAAGTTTGTGTTTCTTCATGGCGGTTTGCCATATCATGACGGCGGTTTGTCACTTTCATGATGGCGGTTTGATTAAACAGGATAGATGGCGGTTTGCCTTGTTCACTATAGTCGGTGGTTTGACTGTTTTAATATTATTATATTCTTTCAGGGAAACCGCTGCCTCACAGCGGTTTGGTTGAATTTATTTATTAATATTAAAATATTCAAACTGCTACATTGACTTTTATTTAACAGCGGCGGTTTGATGCATGGCGATTTGCTTGAGTTTTTTTATTATATTTATCCAACAGGTAAACCGCTGCATGGCAGAGGTTTGGTAGAATATTTTGATAACATTAAATATTCAAATTGCCATTTCTAAATTTTCAAATATGGCAGTAGTTTGAGTAGATATTATTAAATATTCATGACAGTTTGGTTGTGTTGCCTTACAGCGGTTTGCTCAAATCTCTTTGGCGGCGGTTTGACAAATTGTGTCAGTTTACCTCAAACCACCTCGTGGCGGTTTGGTAATCTGCTAGGCGGCGGTTTTGGCTAATCTCTAATGATTTGTCCCATTAAGCCCATTAATCACTCAAGGCCTATTCCACTGACCCAGTTACATAACTATTGTCCATCCGGGCTTAGTTAACATGTGATTGCGTCTGTTGGATAACACTCTGACCCGAGTCTTAATGTGTTGCATTTCATCAAACCAGAGTTAATAATGTCTTAATGAAATGTGGCATGGTATGTCAAACTCAAGACTAACATCTTTCTCTAACATCGCTTCTCTGTTATGCTTGTCTTTCTTTGATAATAATCTTAAGCAAAAACGATGGCAGAAGAGATTGTTCCCGCTTAAGCTCCTACAAGAACAGACGAACAAATACTACCTCAATCTGCATGGCTACAAATCGGCAAAAGCAATCTTCTTTTGGACCTATAAAAGATGTAGAAGAATCCCATATTTCACATCTCAGTGGACATTCTTCGAAACACCAAGTTCTTCAGAGCCTTCTCTGCTTCGGCAAGTGTTCCTGCTATTTACCTTCAGCAGTTTTGGAACACTATAACGTATGATGAAAAGACTAGGATTTATAACTGCCAACTTGATGAACAATGGTTCAATCTGAATGCTGATTTTCTTCGAAAGGCCTTAGAAATTATCCTTGTCGATCCAACTTACCCATTTAAGTCACCTCCTGATGGTGAAGCAATTATGGACTTTGTGAATCAACTGGGGTATCCGTAACTGGTTCAATTTGTTTCCAAGATACTTATGAACCATTTATATCAGCCATGGAGAGCAATTATTTCCCTGATCAACCAGTGCTTAACTGGTAAGACATCTAGCAGTGACAAACCCATACACCCTGTTCTGCAAATGTTATGGGGCATCGTCACAAGAATGAATGTTGATCATGCGGAACTATTGTGGGAAGAATTTACTCAAGGAATCCAGATGTTTTTCTCCCATAAGGCCAGTCTGAAAAATCCTACAAAGAAACCAACTCCTATCCTCATTCTTTATGGCCGGTTCACCAAGCTGATAATCTAGTACTTAGCAAGTAATCACAACATTCACAGAAGACATGAGTCTGCTATTCATCTTACTGGAGATGACTATCTACTCGGGAATCTCAAGTTTGTACCTAAAGGTGAAACGGATAAAGTGTTTGGAATGCCGATTCCCAACTACTGTTACTAAAGCTATTAAACAGGTCATCCTTACTATTAGTTATTATCTTGGATATGGTTGCAAGAATAAGAGGAAAACCCAAAAGCTAGTGTTCAAGGCAAACCCCAAAAAAAACCCCAGATAAAACATGCCAGAAAGCCTACATCTACCAAACCAGCAAAGCCTACACCAGCAAAGGCTACATGAGCAAAGCGTGCACCAGTAAAACAGCCAAAGAAACCCTTCAAGCCTGCTTTTTTCTAGAAACGTACGCAAGGGTCAAGGGAAGAAAGCTCAAAAGGATCCATTCAAACTTGTTGACGAAGAAGAAGAAGAAGTTCAACAAGAACCTGAACCTCAAGGTGAAGGTGAAGATCTTCATTTTGAACTGGCCAAGAAGATGAGCTTGGATTCGCTTCAAGGAGAAGGTGAAGGTAAATGTGTAGATTATGATTATGAACTTGCTAGTTAAATTAAGTTTGGATTCATCTCAGACTGGAAGTCAAACATCTGTTGGTGGAGTGGCTTTTCGTGAACCTGTCCTTGAACCAACCTAAAAACTTCCTGTAGTAGAGGGCAAGGGTAAGGCCATTGTTATTGAAGAACAAGCTGCACATTCTCTATTAGATCTGCATAAGTCAAAGAAGAAAAATACAACAGATCAATTTATTATTCAGAGATGTGACCCAGCAACTCATGATGCAACAACTGAATCATCTTCTCAACCTCAAGATGATACATCTGAGAAAGAAATCCAAGAAAAATCTGCACCATCAGACTCAACAAGTGATGCATCAAAAGACACTGATTCAGAACGAACCCATAGTGGTAAAGGAATTGAAGCTCCTAAGGATGATAAAGAAAAAGGTGAGGAATCATCTACTAAGGTGATGTCAGAAGAAAAGACTGCAGATCTTAATGAATACCAGGCTGGATCAGATCCTGGTAAATCATTTAAATCACAACCTCCACCAGAGCATGAAAAGAAGGATGAAGACCAGGCTGGACCAGACCCTGGAAAAGGTAATGTGACTCTTGCTAGACCAAACCCTGAGTACATGGACGAAGACTTCTACGCTACAGCTTACCCCAGCATTTATGACAATCTTAAACTTCAAACTGATGAACATGTTACCTTAGAGACTCCACCAAGTACAACCGAACCCCTCTCGTCAACAAAGAATCTGGATGATACAGATACCTTTGGGGATTAGTTCATTAATGATAAACCAACTGAAGATGAATAGGATAAATCTAATGTTGAAGCTGAGACTCTTTCCATGATATCCGATCCGAGTCATTAAACCGACACATTAGTTTCTCCAGTATCTACTTTAGTTATTGATATCTCATTTCCTCAACCGTCTTTACCACATGTCCATGCACCACTCATTATAGCTACAACCGGTACAACATCAACAATCCTTGCACTGCCACCTCATCCACCAACACAAAGCTTATCGGATCCAGAGTTGGCTGCTCGGGTTTTTGCTTTAGAAATGAGAAATGCAAAATTGGAATGTGTATTCATGATCCAGAACAAAACAACCAACAATCTTGCTTCCGGGATCTTTACATTGGAGCATCGTGATCTGGAATATAAGATAAACAACTATGTTCGTGAGTCAGTCAAAGAATCTATGCAAACTGCTCTTTGAGCACCACTACTTCAAAGCTTCCAAGATTTATCTGAGGGGGAAATGAAGGAAATGCTCCAACAATGAATGTTTGAGAGTGGCTCGTACAAGAAGCATCATGAACATGCAACACTCTCTGATGCTCTGGAGAAGTCAATGAATCGTGACAACATGGAAGCACTTCATGAAGAAATGTTCAAGACTCAGAAAAGATGTCGCGACGATCAAGATCCTCTATCTCTCCAAAGACGCGATCAGATATCCTCCTTTCCATAGGACTCATATAAGATAGAAGAAAATGAGGATTCAGATGCCTTGGCTCAAATCCAACTCCTTTGAGGATTCTGAGAAAGTATAAAGAAAAAAAATGCTGGATTCAGTGCTCTTCTTCAGAAACATTCTGAGACATTCTCTTCCTGAAATCATGAACAATCTTCTGATGACATTCCAACACCAGATGAAGGACATATCTCAGATTCAAAAGATAGCGATAATGCACATCTCTCGAAGATCAAGCCTATAGCTAAGTGGTTCAAATCGATACCAGAAGAAGAAAGACCGGCTTCACCTGAACCGGAATGGGTCATTCCTCTGATTGACTTACCTGAAGCTAAGAACAACTGGGTAGATGCTTTAGCTAAGAAATATAAAGTTCTAGATGAAAACAAGCTTCAAAGTAAAACTAGAGATATGAGCTCGTTTGTCAAATGGTATTGCAGACGGATTAGAAAAGAGAAGCTCACCAAAGCCGATTTGGAAGGTCCAGCTTTCATGGCTGTCAAAGGATTTCATGAGAACAACATTTCTCTTCAGTTTCAGATAGAGGAGTGCCACTTGCTGCTTACAAATCAAGTTGACTTGGTTAATCCTAAGGGTCATCGGATTGTGTCTGATGTGACCAAACCATTACTTCTAGGAGGTCCACCAGGTCAGGTAATTATTCAACCACACTTCTTCTTCAATAAGGATATGGAATATCTTCTGTCAGGTGACAAAGATCGAAAGAGTGCTTTATCTATATCCAAGCTTAAATCTGCACATTACCTAGACTTTGGGCTTTAAGAATTAGTTCCATCACCGTGGATTGAAAGTGAACGTAATTATGACATAAGTGCATTCTACTTCATTACATACTGGTGGTTTAAACGAAAGGAATTCTACATCAACAAACACCGTGGCCCCTCTGATCGTCATGCAGTCAGATCCCATATGCAAATTCTCAATGTTATCAGTCTCAAGACATATGAAAGATATGGTTATAACTATATGAGAGAGATTGTCCTACGCAGAGATGACTACAATGAGTACAAGATTTTGGAAGCTGACTTCAAAAATCTCATCTTCAAGACAAGCTCAACCACCTACCTAAATCTGACAAAGTCAATCTACACACAGTAGTCAACTTGTGGATCAGAAACATTGTCATTAGGAAACGTGTGGAAGACTTGCAGCTCAAAATTGAGAGCTATCAAACAAAGCTCAATCTGGAACAACCAAACTGGGATGCAACTGACTATCTTTTCAAAGAAGATTACACAATTATATTCAAGCCAAGAGCCGTAATCTACCAAAATAGAAATTATTAGAAGAAGATGATGAGACTGAATGAGGTGCACAAGTTTAATGATGGAACATTGATGAGAATTCGAGACAAGCTGGATTTCATGGTTAAAGATTTCAAGCTATTTGAGTACAATAAGGGCATGGAGAAGAGAATCTGGTCTGAGGACGACAAAAGGAGGAGTGAAGACTTTATCGAGGTGATTGAGAAAAGGCTAAAGATCAGGAGAATCTTTCGAAGTCTGAAAAGGTTTGTTGGTGGACGACTAAGAGATATTAACTATAGACTGATCAACAAAACAGAGTATGATATCATCACTCCAATAATGAGGTCAATATGATCTTATTTTGTATATTTTATCTTGTACAATATTAAGTAGTGTATCTTTAGGTGTTATGTGTTATTGTCTAAATTTTTCATGAGTAAAATATTTTAAAATTTTTTTATACCTAACACTAACGCATACCCTCATAATTTGAGGGGGAGCATTAATATGTTCCCAGATCGGCTTGTCAATAATCGACATATTTTTCTCCCAAATTTTACAACATATTTGAATCAATTAATATCCAAAATATCAAAGGGTTTGAAATTTTTGATACGGAGAGAAAATGTGATTAAAATATGAAAACCTATAAAAATGTGATTTTTATGGACTCATGTGTGTATTCCATCCTCCTTGTGCTAAACATTTTTGTAAATCGGTGCATATGTTGAGGGGGGCATTTCCAAAAAGTCAAAACAATCGAGGTACAAAACGCTTTGATATTTATATTTTCAAAATAAAAAAATAGGGGTTATTTTTTTTAACCCTTGATTGATTTTCAATTGGTTTTATGGAGAGGAGAATTGTACTAATAAGACCGACAGTGCATTTTATTTTATCGCGAGTTTATTTTTTTAAAGGTTGTATGGTTAGGTACTAGTTCTAATGGATCTAGCCAGAACGGAGGGATCTACCCAGGACAATCCATAGTTAGTGATAGACGTCCTTAGGTATGAATAAAAAAGAGTAAAGTGGAGAATAGGGAATAGTGCGTCTGAGATGGAGCTAGTACTGGAATAAAACCAAACAGGTTACTAGTCTTAAAGCTATCGGTAGAGCACTGAGGGTGAGAATGAAAAAGAATTGTAAGGTTAAAGGGTGAAAAGAAAAGAGATACACTTAGCTGAAACTGGCCGTCAATACATCTTAAAAATTCATTCTAAAATTTTTTTTTTTTAAAAAAATATATGCTGTCGAATCACAATGATGATTGCAACATTGAAGCTGACATAACTGGACACAGTGAGCAAATGCACAACCACTCCTTAGCCACTCAGAATCTATCAAAAGGATTTTTGTTTCATTTATCACAGAGACTAATCAAGTTATTGTATTGTCTCTCTCACTCGAATTAGTTGAGTATTGAAAAGGTGGCAGTCCGCTCCAGCCTTGTTCACTAAAATCCATAATCGCACAATTAAGTCTAGAGCTAAGTCGATCATCAACTAATATCATTTAGGACACATCATTCTTTTACTTGTCATTCTCACAATGTGAATACAAGGTTTATGATTACAAGTCCTAAGCATATCCTTGTGATATTGCCAGAACTATCCGGAGGATACGAAGGTACTCACAATGAAGATGGAAATCCTGCTAGAGCCAACATCAAACAAGCTCTTAGTAGGTAACTTGTGCGATTCTACATGAATCAAACTAGTGTCAACTGGAAAGAAACGATAGTGCGACTCTAAGTGAATCAAACTTGTTCCAGTATGAGAATTGATGGTTAATGAACATTTGACAAACAATCAAAACCCTCGAAGTGTTACAAAACATTTTCATAAGTAACACATCGATTGATTTTGAAATCAATTTTCTCTTTATTGCTAACTGTTTCATTGCAGGACCATATAAAGATGGAGATGGAGATACCTTGTTCCAGCAGATTCAAGTTCACAACCGTATGATCATACACGTCCGACACTTGTTATGAAGCCATGAAAGATCAAGTAAAAGTTTTTAAAGCTTCCGCAAACTCTGATTCATATACTTCTTTACAAGTACACAAGATGGCAATAGATTACAAGATGATAAGAGATTATGTTTGGCTGATGATCTCAAGAAATCTCAAAATCACAATCAAAGACAAGTTAAAATGAACAAGCTCAACTTCAATCAAAAGATCACTACTACAAAGTACAAGATAACGAATGAAGAATCAAAAGTCTACGAGCTGTACACAAGATCAATCTGAAGATTGAAGAGCTTAAGTTTAGTATTTTTAGGGGTGACCTCCCTTAGGGGGAGATTGTTAGATATAAGAAAAAGACTCGGTCACCCCGTGTATTTTTACTGTTTATTATAGCTCGTAGAAAATAGTTAATCGTATGACTTTTGGCATTGGGTCGGGTATTAATACTCGGTATTTTGTAAGAACTATATATACCTCTTCCATCTCATGGAAGAAGTGGCTAGTCATTTTTCATTTTCATATTTTCAGATACAAAACCTCTCAATAGAATATCTTTCTCTATGTGTTTTTCTCTCTAGAATCGACTAACCCTAAGAATCGTCACCATGTTATGATATATGATATACCACAGATATGTATAAATCGCCTGCCTTAGAATTTGTATAAATCGCCCACCTTGTATATGGTATAAATCGCCCTTGTTGTGTATAAATCGCCTGTGTTACGTAGTATAAATCACCCTTAGTACTTGTTTCTTGTCTTTTTGATAGAACAACCCAACACAGATCCAAGACTATAGGAATGGTGTTCCTTGTATTGTAGCAAACCATGTACAACTAAAATAATAAGAAACCCAGAAAAATAAGCTCGAAAATAAGTTGTTTATACCACAAGTAAGCCACGAAGAACACAAAAACAATAAGCAAGTAACAGTTTAGAAAGCAAAGTGACAAGCTTTTTATCAAAATGAGCTAAATCCAAACACTCCTTTAACAGTTAAGACGAGACAGATAAGCTCAAATAAGAAAAACAAAAAGATGATAAAAAGCATTTTTGAAACCTTAATAAGATATGAAACAATATCCTAAAGATGCTAGAATTGTTTTTATGAAAGAAAATATTGATCTTTTTAGCAAATAAGACACATCCAAACACTCCCTTATCAGATAAGTTGTGATGAATAAGCTAAAATAAGTACACAAAAAATAGGTTTTAAAACCTAATTAAGCTACACACGTAAGCCCTTTATATGCTAGATTGATGTTTATGAAAGAAAATTTAGATTTGGTTAACAAATAAGCTAAATCTAAACACTCTTTTAACAGTTAGTCGAGACACATAATAAGAACTAAGAAGCTGATAAGTAGCAGTTTGAGTACTGGATAATCTACACAAATAATCCTTACTATGCTAGTTTCGAGTTTATGAAAGAAAGGTGAAATCTTTTTAACAAATAAGCTAAAACCAAAACACACGCATAAGGCAAAAACTATCACTATATTAAACTGTTACCAATTTTGAGAAAGGATAAAAGAAACAGTAGTGATGTTATTTTGCAACACCTGTGGCCCAAATAATGAACCAACCCAATTAGTTAAATGGTTTAAACACATAAATAAGCAAAAAAGTTACTAGATGTACCGAACCAAATAAGCTCTTTATAAGCCAAATAAAAGTGCTAAATAAGCATAACACAAACCACAAATCACTTATTGCCCCAATATAGACTAGAGAGAGAAAGCTAGAGAGAGAAGTAGATGGGAGAATACACCAAAAACACACACATGAATATGAGAGAAATGCATTCAACCAACACCCTCTCCATGTATGGAGAGGGTTAATATACTTACAAGATATGGGCTGGGCCGGGATTCCCTTGGACTTTCTATAAGCAGGCCCGGTTAGCTTACTAATTATTACATATTATAGACTAACTATTACAAAGGCTCGTGAGATCGATAATGATTGTCACTTCACTAAAAACTGAATTCCTAACAATCTCCCCCTAAAGGACGATCGTTGAGATCTCATAAATGATCAACACTTTCTGTATTTCTAACAATCTCCCCTTAAGGGGTGATCAGAGAGATCTCTCCTTGTGACCATGATCATTAATCGTTAAAGCTTCTTGTCTTGATCTTGAGCCTTTTTTGTGTAATAGTTAATCTTTTGTCTTGC
>BQNB010063340.1:0-35723 GCA_026074375.1 Tanacetum coccineum | reverse complement strand
AGACCATAAAAGATCAATAGACACCATCATCTACGAGACACCATCATCTAGCTACCATCAAAAATACCCAAAATAAGCTAGAGTGTGGCGTAACAACTCCCTCAACAAACGAAGCTTCACAACATCTCTTTCCGGCGCAAAATCTCCAAATAGCGAGCTGCCCCCACACTTACCGCAACAACGCGCGCATAAAAAAAATCCCCGCAGCAACGCGCGGGTAATTTTGCTTGTTTTACCTTAAAAAAGTGTGACGTGTATGGTAAAAGGGGCCCGATTAAGCCCAAAAACCCACGATACAATACTTATAAAGAGGATCAGTTGCAACAATCAGAAACCCTAAAAGTAGTACCAAGCAGCAGATCTGACAAGTGAGTTTTTCTAATTGTATTTTGCTTTGATTAGTTTTTTGATTTTAGTAACTTTGATTTTCTTATTTGTTGGTTAAAGAAACTGTTAGTTAGTTGTATGTATCTGTAGACCTTTTTAACGGATTTTTTTATATCAACCTTCAAGAATAATTGATTATACATAAAGTTGCTTGCCTTTTTAAATTTGAATTGAGTGTTGGTGTTGGCTTTTCCTTCTAGGGTACCAACCAATGGATCGTATTTTATTAATCTGTTATATTGGTGGTAAGTCGATAACACTAAAGAGGAATGCTACATCCACATAATACTCACAAAAAAAATCCACACATATATGTGTCAATCAACTATGGATAGTGAAAAATAAGAAAGAGAAAATATACTACAACATGATTGGTTCATCACATTTGCCACATCATTATGTGGGAGTTTGTTTGTATAAATTATGTGGATCTAGCATTTCTCAACACTAAATGACATCAAAGTTTATTGTGGAGGACATTGTGGGGCCCTTCATGTAAAATACGGAATCACATTCACCGAATTCAAATTACTTGTGGCTACAAGTTTTTCTCTCAACCATGAAACACTTTCTTTCGAGTATGGATTCACAGGGACAGGATTGAAATATCATCCTTTAGAAAACGACAAGGATCTCTACAAATTGATGGATTCTGGTCAATTCGCTGCAAAACTGTTTGTTAATGGCGGAACACCCTTCATCAGGTAAAATTAAACTATCCTTTTTTTTCTTTCTTTCAAATTTGTTGTATGAATAGTGTTTAAATTGATAGCTAGATGGAGATGGGACATAATTAATCCATTGCTATGGAATAAATGGGTTGAAAATTGTGAGTGGTATTAACTGCAGGAACACGGGTCATGATGACGAGGAGTCTATTACCAATACTAGCAACAGTACCCATAAAGTCGACAAGGTACCATCTCCAATGTTCACACCAAAACACTAACTTTGCTCCATCTTTAAGTCCCGTACTGGATTCCCTTTTGTTTTGTTTATCATATCTTGTTACATTGAGTAAAAACTATTGCTGAACCCTTTAAGCTTTGTATCTAGTTGCAGCGTCGATGACTTAGCTTGTTGCGTTTTAATTGACTGATGGTGTTTGTTTCTGTAGGCATCCGACCAAATGCGCATAGAACATGCTTTACTATTCTGCAAATTTGGTGGTAAGTTCAAGTTTCACCCTTTACGTCAGGCCATGTGTTATTGTGGAACCACAAGGGTTGGGGTGCTAGTCATAGATCAAGGGACCACATTGACCAACTTCAAATTACTTGTGGCAAAATTATTTTCTCTCGACCATGAAACCGTTACTCTCCAATATCGAGTGCCATTTCAAGGACGCACTTATGCAGCTTTAGAGGACGACAAGGATGTCGATAATATGATTCAAAGTTGTATTGAAACCTCCCTTCAAGTGTTGGTTTTTGGAACACCAGTCGACATGAAAACTAGGTAACGTGTGATTCTGGTTGACCTTGAACACTTGCATATTATCTGATTGAGTTTATTTACTCCTAATTATTTAGTGTATGTCAAATTTGGTTACAAATTCAGTATTGTGAGACGTAGGATGGCTAAATCATACTACTCATATTTATCTTAACCACAAGAACATATATGGGTCATATTTATTATTCCCCTACTTGTTGCATGCAGTGCTGCTGCTAAACGAAAAGCTTATTCACTAGAAAACGAGTTGGATCCAGTGGGAGAGGTTGACAAGAAGAGGAAATGTGTTACTACCACTAAAGGTAAAGCTCCTTCACAAGCCAATTGAATGCCACAAGTCATTGTTTTGCAGCTGGGCTCAAATGGCGTTTGTTAGTGAATAGATGGAATGTATTCAGTGTCCTCCTGTCTCTAAGGCTCCCAGGCTAGTTTTTGGCTGAACTGATGAGTGGTTACTGAATGATTAACATCCTATGTAGGGACAGGCAACCAAATGTTATGGAATATGGTTTTTGGTAATTAGTTCCTTTTATTATCAGCAGCAGGTTTCATAGTTGCTTGTTGGAAGCTTGCTAGCTTTTTATTTCTCCCCTTCAGTTATATTGTTTTGTTTTAGATTGTTTGTTTGATACGGGTGTTCTGTTTGGCTTATATAGCCAGCTTTCGTCTTATTTGGTTTTGGGCTTATGTTTTATGAAGCTCACTTTTTGTAGCATATTTTAAAACTTTCGGCTTATATAAGTTCATTATGTCATAATGAACTTATATTAGCCGGAAAGTTTCAAAATAAGCCATAAAAAGTGAGCTTATGAAACACAAGCCCAAAAACAAATAAGCCATAAGCCGGCTATATAAGCCGAAACATATGTGTTGGATGTTATGTATTGATGGTTGTATGAGGGTGCTTGGGATTGCATATTTTGTGGGTGTGCTTATGGGTCATGGTAAACGGAAAAGGATCCTTGATTTTCGGGAAAGTCGAAACTTGATAACATCAATGTATATACGCGGCCTAACCAGTATTCTGGTGGTTGTCCCCGACTTTTCGCTGGTCATCCCCAATATGTTGTTAGAAATTTTGGGACACACTACTAGGCCACCTTGGAGTTGCTTAAAGGTTATGACTTATATGTACTTTGGCCAGGTGCTTTTTAATAAGTTTGTAGAAGTGTTGATGTTCTTGGTGTAACCTAACCTAAAAAACACACACATAAAAGCAGTTTGACACTTGTTAGTATTTTAGTAGATATGCCTTTTAGAATAAGCAATCCCAAACAGCCCTGATAATCTCTGGTTGGTGAAACATCTTATACCACTTATTAATTGTTCTGTATAGACTTTTTAACAATTGTAGTAGTTTGCCGTGCCTTGTAAACACTTTAAAATGAGTAGTTGCCCAGTTGCTTTATTTCGTAAGTTTGTAAAAGTGTTTATGCTCTTAGTTTAGCCTAACATCAACACCTACAGCTAAGCAGTTTGGTGTCTATTAAGTCTTCAGTAGATTATCACTTTTAGTAAGAGCCCACGGTACCGTAACGCCGTGGGGTCCGGCGTTAAAAAAAAATTTATTTTTTGTTTAAAAATTTGAAAATGGCTATTTTAGCCGGTTTTTTTTTTTAAATATTTTTGTTTAAAAACAGCCGGTAACGGCTAGTTTAAAAAAACAAAATTTTTAAAAAAAAAAACTTCAAACGGCTAGTTTTTTCAAAAAAAAAAAATTTATTTTTTCTAAATATTTTTACCCACTATATATATCTCATTTCATATTCAACAATCTTCATCCTCAACCTATATATATCAAATTTTTTTTTATTTCCGGTTGTTATTATTATTTTTTTAGGAATTGTAATTTTAAATTTTAATGAATGAAAATGAATTTATTTAGTTTTAAAAGTGATGAAAAAAATAAAATAGTGGGTCCCAAAAAGTAGTGTTATTGAGTTATGGTTACTTGGGTTTTTTTGGATGTGAATGTGAATGTAAAAAAGCTGACGTGACGGCTCAAAACTTGGTGTTACCAAGTTATGGTACCTAGAGCTCTTTTACCAATCGTTATCCAATGTCTCATTTGTCCATTTTGTTGACTATTTTTCTTTCTACTTTTAGTTTCTCTACAGTCTGTGGCGATAAGATACAAATAGGGAGTCATCCTTTTTTAAGGGGCAATTTGTAGGATGGACTAATGAGGTAAGTAGGGGTCACCTTAATTTCATCTGTGTATGTAGTTATAAGGGGACACTGTATCGATTCGGCTGAGTAATGATGATATGGTTTCTGTTTTGTGTATATATAGGTGGGTTATTGTATTGTTATTTATCTCTTAATTTCTTATTCTCTTTTTCTATACTTTTGGCATGTCTCAACTTCCAACTGATCGAGCTGCCTTGGATGAGTACATGGCCGTGTGGTTCCGTGTTGAGGTTCCAGACACGGTGGAGTTGCGTTCGATGGTGGTACGTGTCCGTACACAGGTGCAAGATAGTATTTGGAGTTGTCGTCGTGTGATTGATCACTTGGAGAATGTTAAGGATTGTCCGACATATGGGTGGTTGAAGCGTTTGAGGGGAAACCATGAGGAGGATTCAACGTATTTGGAAATGCTCAATGCTTTGGTGGATAAGTTGTGTGCAGCTGTTCGTAAGAAGGAGAAGGATGTGTCTGAGATGGACTATTAACAATGTGTTTGTTATTCTCTTTTGGGTTGTGCCTAGTGGTGTTTGGGGTTTGTTTGCTATTCTCTTTTGGGTTGCGGCTAGTGGTGTTTGGGGTTGGTCATCTTAGTTTGTTCATAGTTTGAAGTACTAATGTGTCTGGGCTTTTGTGTTGGTGTCTTGTACTTTTCTTTATGGTTGTTGTCAGCAGTGATGGTTGTAAAGCTTTAAAGTTCATGTTGATTTTATGAATATATAATGGTGTTTATTATCATATTGTGTTGATTTATACGTATTGTATTGTATTAGTTGAATTTCTTTTTTGGTATAGAGTGTCGTGGATGATTTGGTTACTTGTGGTGCTTAGTTAAGGCAAATGGAAGTAATAAGTAAGGTAAATAAGTTATGTAAATAGCAAGAGCTAGTAATACAGGTAGGTTGTACATTGTCTAGGAGTACAAAAGGCAAGTAGTTATACAGAAGAGAGAAGTTGCAAGTGCAGTTGCAGTCAGTCCAACTACATGACCCACATGACTTTAGTTCACAACCCCTAAATACATACACATACTTAGTTTCAAAAGTACAGTACCATGTTCAAAAGGAGTTATGTATTAGGTGGATACTGCTGAGTTGTTTAGTTATCATGTTTTGATTTCTTTGTGGGCTCGGAGGATTCGGTTCTTGGGTTAGTCTTGAAGAGCGCTTTCCGAGCGGAAGATCGTTGTGGGTTAGCTGCTTAATTTCCTTTGTGTGTTTCCGTTGGGACTTGTATCTGTGGAGGTGTTGATTGCAGGTCTTGGGAGTACTCTTTAACATCTTCGTCAGCTTTTGGTTTGTTGAACTCAGGAGTCTCGTTTTTTGGGTTAACGTTGGAGATTACCTCTTCAGCAGATAGTGATGGTGGATCACATGGTTCGCCTCCCTGTTTTGTTTCCATTGGTGTTTGATTGTGTGGAGGTGGTTGTGGTTGTTGGAAGTCACCTGTTGTACCTTCATCGATATCGGGTTCGTTGCTGGCAGTTGTTGATAACTCGGGGCTGAGTGGTTTGGTAGTGGTGTCTGCTCTGGTTGTTTTGTAGGTGTTGGTATAGGTGTGATATTTTGAACAGGTGGTGCTGGTAGAGGGAGTACTGTGTTTTTGAAAACTTTATCTAAAACAAAGTCTCGTCTGTTTGAGGTACTTCCGGCATCGAAGTGGAACTGAAATATATGTGCAGTACATTCTAAGTCTCTCAGAGTAGATGGAAGTTGGTAAGGATCTTTGTTGGATAGCTCGGCCAGGAGTTCGTTACAATCTCTTATCAATGAGTTTGCCTGATTGCTAAAACATGTGACAGATATAGTTGCCGATCCATCGCCTATAATTACCTTGAAACAGTAGCTCTAGACATATTTGGGTTAGTATATTTTTAGTGAGTGGAGGTATAGTGTAGATATATCATTACCTATAGACTGGAGTTGATTGAGGTCCGTGGTCTTTGCAATGGGGAACCGGGTCCCCTGGGATGACTTGTTTTCCGTAAGTAGCACATCTCTCGTAGTACCATTTCTTTTGTGTGTTTATTTTGTAAATGAATGCATCTTATGTAAATCCGACACGCTGCAAGTAGTATCCGTGTTTAGTGTCTTGTCGTTATATTGAAATTTGAGTCTCTTGATTACAAACGAATAGTGATTTAGGAGAGGAGAGATAAGTACCTGGTAGTTTTGCGGATCGACGTCAAGGAGAGTGGCTAGAGGGAATCGGTTCCTGTTTTTTTCTTACTCCAAGTCTCAATCGTGGAACCCTTTGTTCTTTTCTTGACAAATTCGTCTTCTTCTTGGTTAACCACCGGATTGGTGTTGTAACCGATTCTAATCTTTCTTCTTCAAATTCGACATCTTCTCTTCTTCAAATAGCATCCATGGTTGCGTCTTCTTTAAAAGAGAAAAGAACGCAGTTTGAATCTTGAATATACCGAAATATGAATTGTATTAAACTTGTGTTTTTACATGGTTGCTCTGATACCAAATGTTGGAGAAATTAACTTTGGATCGATGTTCTAACTTAATCAAAATATACCAAAATATAATTGTATTAAACTTGTGTTTTGTACAATAATCAAATATTCTGTCATCATCTTTCTAAATACATATGAGCTGGATATATATACTAATTTGAATAGGCGTGATGAAGTGTTGCAATGGTTTCCGTGTTCTTGAACATGTGACTGTTCTCTTGTAACTGCCTAGTAACTGTTTTTGTAACTGTCAAAAGTGACAGCGGGTTGGGATAACGCTCGTTGGGGCGGGTAGGCCCCAACATGTCACATGATAAACAGGTGATTCATGGGTTTCCAGGATCAAATATCAATGATCAAACAAGCATCATGTTTATAACAACCATTACAAGAATAAAAAGAACAAAGAAGATATGGGGTGAACCCTTCTATGAATTTCTGATATATAAAAGTGAAAGGTTACAATTGATTTACAGACCCTATCATATATATAGTAATCTAATCGGTGTGAATGAAGGGTCGTGATGGTTTACAGAAACCAACCAACGGTAATACCCTTTTCGACTTATAACCGTTGTCTAAACCTAATGGGTTTTCGGGCATTTTTGTGGGCTTTTGACCCATCCTTTAAAATGTGCAGACATGCTGCAGGATTTATCTAAAACAAAGATTAATGGGATTATATTTTTCCAACAGGTAGAGGTGTGATATTTTGAACAGGTGGTACTGGTAGAGGGAGTACTGTGTTTTTGAAAACTTTATCTAAAACAAAGTCTCGTCTGTTTGAGGAACTTCCGGCATCGAAGTGGAACTGAAATATATGTGCAGTACATTCTAAGTCTCTCAGAGTAGATGCAAGTTGGTAAGGATCTTTGTTGGATAGCTCGGCCAAGGAGTTTCGTACAATCTTTATCATGAGTCTTGCCTGATTGCTAAAAAACAGTGACAAAATAGTAGTTGCCGATCCATCGCCTCTTGAAACAGTAGCTCTAGACATATTTGGGTTAGTATATTTTTAGTGAGTGGAGGTATAGTGTAGATATATCATTACCTATAGACTGGAGTTGATTGAGGTCCGTGGTCTTTGCAATGGGGAACCGGGTCCCCTGGGATGACTTGTTTTCCGTAAGTAGCACATCTCTCGTAGTACCATTTCTTTTGTATGTTTATTTTGTAAACGAATGCATCTTATGTAAAGACCGACAGCACATAAAGCTGCAGAAGTAGTGAATCCTGTTTTTTAGTGTGTTGTCGTTGTATTGAAATTTGAGTCTCTTGATTACAAACGGATAGTGATTTTGGAGAGGAGAGATAAGTACCTGGTAGTTTTGTGGATTGACCTCAAGGAGAGTGCTAGAGGGAATCGGTTCCTGTTTTTTTCTTGCTCCAAGTCTTGGTACCGCTGGTTGTCGATGTTCAGGATTGGCTTTGTGTCTACCAGCTATTAGTATCTGTATGGTATGTTCACGTGCATAATAACCATTCAGTCATTCAGTAGCGTTAATGGTGTTAACAGACTGTTGTGCCACTTACTGTTGCTTAATGTGGTAAGTTTTCGGTATGTTGGGACTCATATAGTAGTGAGTCGCTGATGTTCCGGATAGCTGCAAACCTATATGTGTTGAATTGTTAGTTAAGATTAGTACTGTTATTGAAGTTTATTTGCAGCGTTTTAGTTGAGGAAATGTACCATTAAATTGCCTGACCCAGCATGAACTGACTGCTATAACAACTGGTTTCTCCATCGCTTCTTACCGTTGCATATAGGGGTGTCAATCGGGTCGGGTTGGTCGGGTTCGGGTCAAACGGGTCGGGTCCAAGTCGGGTCGAGGCTAAAAATAATATACCCGAACCCGACCCTATTTGAACTCGGGTTAGTCGGGTTCGGGTCAAACGGGTCGGGTCCAAGTCGGGTCGGGTCAAGTCGGGTTCGGGTCTGTCCTATTTATAAAATTTTATTTGTTTTATTAAGAAATTTTGAATTTTTATTAAGAAAATTTGAATTTTTATTAACAAAATTAAAAAAAAAAAAGAAAAAAAGCTTAACTCGGGTCAGTCGGGTTGACCCGAACCCGAATAGGCAAAGTATATGAACCCGATACCCGACCCTATTTCGAATTCGGGTTAGTCGGGTTGACCCGACTGACCCGACTTCAATTTTGAACCCGATTAACCCGACCCGAATAAGGTCGGGTCGGGTCGGGTCGGGTCAGGATTATTGACACCCCTAGTTGCATATTGAAGTTCAATGCCATCTCATGCCAAAGTGTAAGGCCAATGATGTTCCCACTGTTAAGAATATGAGACAGAATGTACAATGTAGGTTATTGGTATATTGGTTCTATTCAGGGAGGTAATAATCTAGTTATTTTCATAGACGAATGTGTACCTCAAATTCTGAATGTCGATAAATCTTTGATGTATTCGGTTTGATGTGACATCCCCTAAGGTATATATCCTGCTAACTGCTTGTATGCGGCCAACGTAGTCTGTTGTTACGAAAGGAAACTCGTCAATGAGTATATAAGTAAAGAATAGATTCTTATTGTGTTGGTACGTGTGAGTGTTGCGTTTCTAATTAACATCGGCCCTCGCTAGAAGTTCGTTGTAGGAAGAAAAATTGAAGTAGTGTTCAGAGAAACTGTCACTTGATATTTCTTGGAGGTCGATAAATTTTCCAAATATAAGGGAAGTCGGATTCTCCAAAGTCCGTTCCCATGGACCTGTTTGTTCACAGCTGAAACCCGAGATTCTATATGCTCTTTGGAGCTAAAGGAGTTGGTTAAAGTACTCGGCGTCCTTAACATCCATGTTTGCCTGAATAGTAGTACCCTGATATGTATAGTTTATAGGAGTTAGATTGACTTGTTATTGTATGTGAAAGGGTTAATAATAGTATAGATGTTTGCTGACCTGTTTGTCCATTAAGATACAACAAAATTTTGTTGGTTGTCGAGTCTGAACGTGCTCTGAAGTCCATTTGCGATATACGATTACTTCAAATGTTTTGTTGCAGTCTGTCGGCCTCAGGTTTGCGACACTCGTAACTTCAAGTTCTACGGCAATCATTTTGCCTTTAGTCTCGGCTATTTTGTCGGGATTGCTGGCTGTCGCCATTATTCTGAAAGAAAAGAATATGCAATGATTTCTGTATTCTAGATATATCCAGTGTTTGTGTAATATGTAGGTAAGATATAAATTCATAATGAATATGAGCAATATGTAAATGTATGCTACACAATATATAGTATGTATGACAATAGAAACTACATAAACATGTACTGTACATTATAGCTAAAGACTAATACGCATGCGTTGTTACTTAAAGTGAGTAGCAAACACTGAGCAAGCAGGAAAGGTGTATAATAGTTAGAGAAACGATGTACTATAACAATGTGAAGGTGATTCTAATTAATCGCAAATTGTATTATTTACGATAAGGATAGAAAACACAAACTTAACCTGTTGACTACCAAGTTCTGAAAGAAAATTATTGTATACTATATTTTTTGTTGCTGTAGGGGATTTGTCAGGACGTGAGTTGATAAGTATTTTCAGTCCGTCTGGGGTAGTTGCCCTTGAGAGCGCAACATATAACTGACCGTGGCCGAAGACTGGCTTGGTCAGATATACTCCTATCTTCTTTAAGGATTGACCTTGGGCTTTATTTATTGTCATGGCGTAACATACTTTCACCGGGAATTGCTTTCTCTTAAAGATGAACGGTGTTCTTTGATCTTTTGTCGTCAACGGTATGCGTGGAAGGAAAACTTTTTGACATATTATTGTATCTGTAATTATTCGAGCTTCAATCACCTTTGGTAGAAGTTGTGTGACAATTAAACGTGTACCATTACAAAGACCACCAACAATATTGATATTGCATAATAACATAATGGGTGTACCGACTTTTAACTCTAACCTGTGTGGCGGTAAGCCAGTGAATGCGAGAGTGTTTAAAGACTCTCCCGGATATACTGTAATAATTCTACTTGTCCTCCATCATGACCGTGTGGTATAGCATCATCATAACTAATCTACGTACGTGTTGTTGTTGTTAATAAGGATAAAATCCCAGTGTTAATGACATATGCCATGTCATTTTTAGGATAGATAATTGCCATGTCTTGTAACTTTACGGCAGATGGATGCTGTAACGTATCATCATCGTAAATAAAGCTTATTAAGTTTGCTATCCCGTTATCGTCGTCGGGAATACAGTATTCATCAGGTATGTATATCCATGACGTGTTCTCTGGGTCGGAATCATTTGGCGTACCAATCTGGCCATTTCAAACGTCTAATAACCATTGTGCAAAAGACAACATTCTTTGTTTATCTACTTCTGGCAGATCTTCGTTGTTCAAACGCATATTTTCTGCCAGGTAGTGTACCTTGAAATGAGGCCACAGGTAAGACTTAGCAACTGAAGATCGTATTATTTCATCTCTTGTGGTGGCTTTATTCACTGGTGAAGTCTGTCTGAAGTCGCCACCTAGCATGACCATCTTACCACCAAATATACGATTCGGCGCATCGAGAATGTCCCGCAGCGTTCTGTCGAAGGTTTCAAAACACCGACGATCATTCATAGGGAACTCGTCCCATATAATTAAACACATTTCTTTGATGAGAGTTGCCATTTGTGTGTTTTTTTAATTGAGCATACAATAGTGTCAGTTAGATCAAGCGGTATCTTAAAATGGGAATGAGCTGTTCGGCCTGCTGGAAGTAATTAAGAAGCGATGCCTGAGGAAGCAACAACTAGCACAACCTTTCCTTCAGAACGTAAAGCGTACAAGATCATTTTCTAGAGGAACGTCTTACTTGTACCACCGTGACCGTAAACGAAGACCAATTCTTGCTCATTATTCAAACATGCACCTATAATTAAATTGAAGATTTGGAGCTGTTTCTCGTTTAACTTTGGTAGCAATCGGCCCCTTTCATTTGCTAACAATCGTCGATCGCAGCTATTTTCTTCCATTAAGAGCCTGTTTCTCAGGACAGACATCAAGTGTTCAGGCGGTAGACGAAGACCAAAATCTGTTAGTGATTTCGAACAGTGATTGAGGCAGCCTTCTAATTCATACAGTACATAATCTTTAAGTTCTGAATCGTCTATGTGTAAACCTGGATTATTGAGCGATATAGCAGATTCATATGGTATGTCCTCCGACATACTTTTCCATGTACGCTGCCAAAGTCTTTTGGGGTCTGATACTTGAAAAAAAGCAAGGATATGTACGAGAAGTGCTCGTAACTCTGCTGGTGTGGCAGTCAGCGCAACCTCTTGTAATGTAATCTCCCATTCTCGATCATCTTCCAACAAGCCTAGAGCTTCACATGCTGCTCGACATGTGGGGTGCACAATGTCGTTAACAATACATATGCCAGGGAAGCTTCGACAGCCTTTCTGATGACACAATAGCATTCTCTGGTAAAAGAGGTCTCCGGAAGCGGGATGGACGTATGTCAATCTACCAATTGAAGACTTGTTACTCGTACGATGACGCCGCCAGTACTTACCATCCGGATACCAAACAAATTCAGACGGGAAATTTAGATATGTGAGGTGTCTTCCATCAGTATTGTGTTCATTATAGTATAACCACTCTGTCAAAGTGGTTTTTTTCTTATGAGGGTTAAGAACTAATTAATCGAGTCTGTCTTTTTCCTTGAAAATGATGCGTTGCATGTTTTGTAGGTGCACAACAAGGATTTGAACAGAGGGTTCTCTATAGTGTATCTCAAACTCAAAAATTCTCCAATAGGCTTCATGTGGGCTTATGTATCTTGCATCCAGAATTCTTTTTATCTTATCAATTACTGTAGGTCGACTTGTAGATGTTGTTGCACTTGTACCTTATGGATTTGTGGTGTTTCTGGATATACGGGCAACTACACGATCAATCCCTTTTGAAATGTACTTAAACAAATACTTTATGAGCATTGTCCATCCATAATACTCAACATTAATGTGTGCATAGAACATCATTAGCGATCTTCTGTTGTATGGAACAACATACCCGTTATCTAATTCAACATTTTGTCTCATGGCGGCGACTCTTGTATCTCTTCTTTTATAGTGTACGAAACCACTCTTATCAACATACGTCTGATCGCAATATTCTTTCAGAAAGTCTTTTTTACATCGACCCTATTCCACATAGCCCATGCATCATTAATTCCGAAACAACTCTATAACACTCTGGATCTACGTCTTACGAAGGAAGTTTAGCATAGAGATGGGCAAAAAAACCGGTTCCCAAACCGGGTTCCGGGTCGAAACCGGAAACCGAACCGGTCAAACCCCGGTTTTGACCAAACCGGTTCCGTTTTTGGGCACAACAACCGGCGGTTTGAACTCGTTCCGGCTTGTCCACCGAAAATGGCCGTATGGACAAACCGGTTTTCGAAACCACCGGATTCAAAAACCGGTTTGGTAACCCTGACCCGATTTGGGAGGAAAATTGAGGGACGTCCGGGAAACACCTTTTTGCTCTTTTCTGATTTTCTAATCCTTTTCTATCTTATCTGAGACAATGGAGTAACCCTTGAAATCACCCCTTTTAATCATTTTCTTATCCATCTATGAATTTTCTTGTGCTATTAAATAAGTGTGTTATATTAACATTTTAAATCACACTTAAAATACATACAATCCTTCTTAAGCAAATTCAAAAACCTATCCCACCTCAATGGAATGAATCCGCCTCAACACCACAATGGCAAGTGAATCCGCCTCAACTACCACCGGTGCTGGTTCAACAAGTGCACTGACAATTCGTGACCCCCGAAGTTTGGAAAGACTTCAACATGTGCATTATGACCAACGGTCAGAAAAAAGCTCAATGCAAGCATTGCTTTAATTTCTTGTCGGTAGGTTCCAACACGACGTTGAAGCATCATATAAGTCATCCGCATTGTGAAGTATTAAAGGCGCAGCAGAATCAGAATCCGGAAGCGGGGCAAACGTCGATGGGAAGAGATGGGCAAATTTTCATGTACAATCCGGATTATCTTCGTGAACAATTCGCGGGTTTGGTGATTCAACGAGGGTTACCATTCAACCACTTTGACCACGAGCAGACAACGAGGGTGTTCCAAAACACTATGCAACCGCGATACACTCATGTAAGTCGTTCTACTCTAAAACGTGATGCAATGAAACTATGGGTAGCGGCTAAACAAGCAACAATTGATGGTTTTGGTAACTTAAATAATAAGGTCAACCTAACAACGGACATATGGTCCGCTCCTCATAATTTGCCCGGTTCTTACTGAACCTAGTACTTGGCAAATGATGAAGCGGGTCATTTCATTCGAAGAATTTCCGTCTCCTCACACGGGTACAAACTTGAAGTATATGTTGGAAAAAGTCTTTGTCATGTATGGTTTGAAAGAAAAAATTATGTCAATTACTTTGGACAATGCTAGCAATAACACAAGCGCCATGGATAAACTAAAATTAAAATACAACCCACCAATGGGGGGTAGGTTTTATCACAGTCGTTGTGTTGCACACATCATTAACTTGGTTGTGCAAGCTGGTTTAAAGGTCCCCATAATTAATCAAATGAAAGAGTCTTTCAAACAAATGTTAAAAGATGTTTTCAAATCTGGTGATAAAATCCGAAAACGCTATATTAAAGTCTGTAAGGATGCAGAAAAACCTTGTTATTCACCAAATTGGGACGTTGATACACGATGGAACTCCACTTTTGAAATGTTCGAAAGTGGTTTGAAACAGAAAATGACGTTGGTGTATTTTCATGAATATTTGGTCACTAAGAATGGTAGAAGGTTTAAAAAATTTCCGGATGAATATTGGGTTCTTATTGAATCGTTAAACCCATTACTTGAAGTGTTTCAAAATGCTACGGTTATTTTGTCGGGGGTTTACTACCCAACATCTCCATTGGTACTTCAACAGATTTTTTTCATAAGTTGCAAATTATCTGATTTAGAACTTGAGGGGGGGGTGTTGTCATGTATGGTTCAACCAATGAAGAAAAAACTTAAGAAGTATTTTGAAAACATCCCATCGATAATTACTTGTGCAGCCGCTTTAAATCCCTGTTTTAATGTATCCGGGGTAGACTATCTTATTGAGAATATAAGTAGGGACTTGGAGTTTGAAGATGATGGTTTTGCAACTAGGTCATTGGATTGGTTTCACGAATCTTTCCAAGGTTTGTATAATATGTATTATTCAAAATATGGTACTAACCAGACTCAATCAACAAGTGGTGGGGGTTCTTCATCGGGGGTGAGTCGTGATCCTTATGCTCGTTTGCTACACGGTTTAAACCAACATAAAAAAAAGAAGTCAAGGGGTGATCCTACAATGTCCTCCGAGTATGAGCAATATCTCAAAACAGATTTTGTCTCAGGACTTCAGCCCAAGGACTTTGCATCTTATGATGTATTGGGGTTTTGGAAATCAAAGGAAAATCAGTTTCCTGTTCTATCCCGCATGGCCATGGATATATTAAGTGTCCAAGCTTCTTCGGTAGCATCTGAATCAGCATTTTCAACAAGTGGTAGGTTGTTGACAATCCGAAGAACAAGACTAACTCCGGAGTCTTTAGAGATGTGCATGTGCTTGAAGGATCACTTAGACGCTCAGGAGCGTAAACAAAACACCTCTCCTCTTGAACTACCCTTAGACGTTGAAGAAGGTGTCTTTAATGACGAGGTGCAACAAAATGAAGCCACTCAACTTACCGATCAAGAAATTGCGTTAGATGCTAGTAGCGATGGCTCTTTGTCTTCAGGAGAACGACGTCGTGATTATATGATGAGCAGCGGAGCCGAAGATGACCAAACCGGAGAGGGAGGGTCTATGTCACATGGTTACACTTACTACTAGTATTGTGTTGTATTTCCTAATCTTTTGTTGTATTTCCTTTATGTATTTCCTTTATGTTGTATTTCGTTTATGTAATATTATGGTTTGTATTCAATAAAAGTTGAAGGTTAATCAGTTTATAGTATAACAACACCAAAAAATAAAAAATAAAATTAAAAAAAAAACCCGGTCAAACCGGTTTTAGTGGTTAACCGGAACCGAACCGGTTCCAAACCGGCAAACCGGTTTCGGCTCCGTGTTAACCGAAACTGGTTCCTGTTTGACTCAAACCGAACCGATCTGGTTAACCGATTTGCGCACGTCTAATTCCGTGCATAGCGATAAAATTTGTAACGAAAAATAGGTATACTGATATCGTGGTAAAGTGTTTTGTATAACATTTTGCAATTCATTTTGGCAAATCTTATCATTCAAGATAACAATAACATAATACGAGTTTTAGCTTACAAATCGGGATTGGATGTGGTTCGGGATTTGGATTGAATTTGTAAAAAAAAAATGGTAAATATTGAGTACTTTTGAAAACAACATTGATAAGGCTCAACGGAGTGGGCGTGAGTCTCACTCGGTGAGAGGCCACTCACGGGCGAATCTCCAAAACCACAAACCAACTCACGCATGAGGTATGGAAAAAAGGAGCTCGAATGATGAGTGACTCACCATGCGTGAATGTTTAATTTTTGTGGCCCTCTTACTTTGTTACCGTTGGGTTTAATAAAAAATAAATTAAACTACCTTATTTTTAACTTATTAATACCTATAAACTTTACAATTTTGATACACATCTTCTTATATTCTTACTCAAACAACATATATTTCATCCCTCATTATCGAAATGGATTTCGATACGTTTTTGTTCACCGACACAGAAGAAGAAGAAGAATTTGTTAGCCAGGAGGTGAATTTTATTACAAGAGCGCTGTCGTTTATTGGGAATAGACGACAAAAAAATCGACCGACGAGAAACCCCGTATATCAAGATCGTTATGGTATTGGTGCTCATGACCGTTTATTCGCCGCCTTTTTTAGCGAGAACCCGATGTATAATGTATATAAATTTCGAAAGACGTTCTGAATAGCTCGACCCCTTTTCAACTATAGTATATTAGCAGCAAACGGGAATTACATAAAACGGCCACCGAAATTACCGAATCATTAACAAATCTTCAATTATGCATGTCAACTGTAATAAAAAGGTCAGTAGATTATTCATTAGTGTTCATTAACATTAAACTTGACTTAAACGATGCTATATAATTGTTATGTCAATCAATTCATTTTTAACGAGGCATTGAGACTCATGCGTTGCACAAAATTTGTCTTTCGATAAAAAAATGATATTTGATTTCGTTAAGGTTAACGTGATTTTGGTTATTTAGGCTATATCTCTTATATTTAGTATAATTATTATTGTTGAATTAATTATTTTATATATCAAAAGTTATAACGAAAGAAACAATCGGGTTTCTTGCAACATCGATTTTATTGCGATGCACGAATTGTGTTCTTGACAAAAAGAAGAATACTTAAACATGTTACAATTTTAGAGCGCAGACTCTGGTAGAGTGTTTCCATTCCGATATTAAGACTCCGAATATCAGATATGTTTCTCGCTCAAGCGTTTTCCTCAGAATGAAGATGAACATCACGTTTATTATGCCGCCCTTGCTGTAGAAGAACATTAGTAGATTGTAAGTGTTTTCAATAGCGTTAAATTTACTGGCCTATGACTTGTTATTGCTCTTAGTAGCTATTTGTTGTTCTACTTGCGGTTGCAATATGTGTCTGTGAAGTAGGTGTGTGTAAGAGAGTAATACGTGTGATGAGTCTGGTATTTCGTGTAATGTTGTTGTATCAGTCAAACTCTGTAGTGTTACAAGCCTCAAACCTTTGGGATCAATGGCTCACTTTGTTGATGTTTTGTTCTGTGAGGAATGTAGTGAATAAAGTCTAAAAGTTGATGTCGATTGTTCACACGGCCAGAATAGAAAAGCTAAAGATATGATTAATCTAGTTACCCCTTGTGCACAGCATCGTGTCTCTTTAGTTTTGTAAAATGCTTAGTGACTCACAGGACATGTAAGTGTGTTATGTAAACATAGAGTTGGTGTATCCTCGGATCGAGAGAAAATTGTCTGAGAGATTCGGTCATGCGTTTTCCTAACATTGGAGATGTTGATACCGATTATGAATCCTAGAAACCACATCATGTAGAACTGTTAATAACTGTCTGTTATGTTGTGTCACTCTGAAAATCTCGCACCAGTGAGCTTGGTTAGATCTATGCACATGGAGGACTCAGGAAAGGATAGAATGTGGTGCGGGACACTTCATCATTGGTGCATGACCAAGTAGCCCTGTAAGCGAACCATTCACTATATATATAAGCACTTCCCCCGCATTTTTTAGCCTATCTTTGATTTAGCTTACACTCAGTCTCCTCGGATGGCTGTGGCATTCTTCTATATATCACCAATATACAGATGACTTCCAATATAAATGAGGCCGAATGTGGTTCGAGTGGATATAATGAAGATAACTTTGTGAGCAAGAAACTCCAATAATATCTATAGTTGTTTACTCCAATGTGCGACAGCTGTCAATCACATGTAGGGGAGCCAGTTCTGACTCGCGTACACTATCATATGTAAGCTAAGAGTTCTAGACTCTTAACTAATCATGTAGATATTGTGACGGATGAAAATGGATAGTGGAAATATCAATGTGTTAAGTATACGTGAATAGCACTCAATGATAGAATTTTCGCTACTTGTGTACTTATCTGTCTCTGTTGTCGCTCTTGGTGCAATTCGCGCGCGGTCTGGAGGCATAGGAAGAAAATATGATAAATTGTCCCTCTCTGAACTATTAGAGACGCTATGACTCAGATGCCTCCGTGAGTTTGTCAGCGCGAGATATGAATCGCGTTTAATTGTCTGACACTTCTCTAAGGGTATGACTATATCGTTCAATAGTCTTCAATCCAGGACTCGTTTGTCCTTTTGTAGCATGTGCGTTGTCATTGTTACATGTGGTTATATGTGTTTGAGATATGTATATCGCGAGATGTCTCGTGTGGTGTCAGCCTCTCGCTGGTATATCGATATAAGTAACAGTTGTGGTCATACTACAATAAAAGTGATCTTAACAGTAGACCTCTGTGATAATGTCTACATATACAAGTATGTAGTTTGTAAAATGCACGTATTCTTCACTAGTCGCTGTGTCAACAAAGAAGTTAGAGATCCCACTGAACCTCGCAACCCTGAGAATGCTATACATTACGCTTCTCTATGTTAGATGGAAATACCACTAGTTGTCATCTATAGATTGATGATATTGTGTCTCATACGTCTTAGAGATGTACTGGTTTAAGTTGAGAACTGCAAGAACCACGTAAGAGATGTGAACTGTGATAGAAATGACCTCTGAATTATACTCTTTGTTAATACTTATAAATAGTCGATAGGTCAAGAAGTATGTTGTACAAAACTTGTAGAACTCAAATATGAAGCACTTGATTACTCATAGATGTCATAGATTATTATTCTCTGTTAAACATGATTAAGATCGCTTGAGTAGTTACATCCAAATGCATATATCTACGCTCAGAAAGAGATTGTAGAAATCTAGTAGCGAGTGTCTATTGTGGTTTGCTAAAGCACACTAAACTCTAGTCGTCTAGCGTGTAGTACAGCGAGTCTCTGAAGTTCTAATGTCACTTTGAGAATCCTCCATATAGAATATTTGTGTCTGGATATATTCTAACGCCGCCGCACGGTCGGATCTCCTCAATTGATTAATCGATTGTGTATTTGGAAAGTTAGGAACTAAAAGAGACATCAGATACTCGTCAGAACTAAGAAGATTGATGTGATTTTGAGCATTAGAAGGAGAGAGACACAGAAGAGTCTGGATGCGTAATTAGAAGATTGGAGAGTTGGTTATCGCCGTTGAGTGCAAGAAGTTGGAAGTTGAGTGCACTCTAGAGTTAATCTAGTGAATCTATTGGGATACTTTGGCTCGAGATCGAGAGCAGTGCGTGTGACAAATTTCTGTGTTCTAATTATTATTTCTCTAATTGTATTCCTTAACACTTCTAATTTATTTAGATTCTTATTTCGTTTTAATTCCGATCTTATTGAACTTCGCTTATTTCTCTCTAATTTCTATGTTCTTAAACTCGTATTTTTCGGAATTTCGAATTTCTAAGTCTTATGTTCTTGTATGTTTCTTTATTTTCTATAAATCCTTATTGTTTCTAAGCTCTTCGTTCAGACTATATTCCTAAGAATTCTTATCCTTTTTATGTAGGCAAAACTATTAGAGTTCTATAATAGAAGGTATACAGATGTTTTTCAGTCTCGTGTCACAAGTAAGTGTGAGTCAACTATATTTATAAAACTCTTATTTCTATAATTCTAAGTTCTTAAACTCTTATTTTCGAATTTCTAATTTCTAAAGTCTTATTTCTATAATTCTTATTTCTATAATCCTTATTTCTTAAGCTCTTAATTCCTAAATTCTTATCCTTTTAAAGGCAAAAGATTCATCGAGTCAAACTACTTAACCACCACACCTCAATGATACGAAGCTTTTTACAACATTTAAACAAACACTTTTACAAATACTATTACAAACGCTTGTACATTAAGTCGTTTTCATACAACATATCACTAATGTAAAACTTATTAATAGGTCGTGGCCGGGCACCGTTGCGCGTTAGGTAGTGATCATCTATTTTCAGCTACTATAATCTTTATTTAAGGTGAGTTCTTGTAGCCCCACTTTTTAAACTCTTTTCTGTTGGGAGAAAATGATACTCAAATCTATTTAACTGCTTTTACTTCTGTGTAAAACCTCTTATTCTTTGGACAATGCTATGTGCCTATGATTGCTTATGTGAATGCCACTACATCTGCATAAGACTACTTAGCCGACTGTGTAGCTCCAGCAGGTAGGCGATAGGTTTGGAAATCTATAAGCGCGTCGACTACTATTGATTTGTGATTTGGTTTGGACTACTATGGTATGATGTGTTGTTATGTTGGAAATCTAAATACTACTGCATGGATTCTGTTTTCATATTGCACTATTGTCCACTATTAAACTCTAGCACAACAACTGGGTTTACTTCTAAACCTACGAGCTCACCAACTTTATGTTGACCTTTCGAGTATCATTTTCAGGTGTGATTAACATTTATTATTTGAAGGTATTGATAATCAAAGACCCCCATTCACATAATGATTTCTAAAGACAAAGGGTTCCCATTATTGGAGATTGTATTTTCTAAAACATTGTAAATCTAAATTTCTTGTAAATCATGTATAGAGAATGTCCATTTTTCTAAAATAAAAATGCAACTATAACCAAACATAAGTTTTCATAAAACCTCGAACATGATAAAAGTTAACTAGCCTGAGCATTTCTTCATTTTTCCTATATTATGCATAGCCTGATCATACAATTTACTAAATTTGTTTTTTTTTTTTTGGGGAGGGGGGGGGGGGGGCTTAAAATTTTTTTTTGTTTTACCGCACAATAGCGACACATGGACTGATGGGGGTGTTTCTTTAATGTTTGTATCCCTAGGGTGGCACTAATCCTAAGATAACGTACATGTTGCATATATGTACTTTCATCTTATACTATTGCATGAAATTCTATATGCTTGCTATTATCTAAATCATCATTGCTTGCTTTTACATGTTGCCTTGTTTGCATTACATGTCGCCTTAAATGCTTGTTCTATTCCTATTATCTGACCACTATTACCCATGCTTGCCTTTCATGCTTGCTTGGCATGCCTAATATATTGCTACAAGTACTTATGTTCTAATTTTCTATCGATTACTATATGTAAGCAGATCTATGCTATTAATTTTGAGTATATTATTTTATAAGACTACTTATACACCTACCGTGTTATCACGGGTCGATGTCTTCCCCACTAGCCCCTATTGTCATAGAGACCATTCCATCCACTGGCAGAGCCCGAGGCTCTCTAGTACCCATTCCATTTCCTAATGACACCCATATATGCTAGTGAGACAGGCTTACTCACCCACTGCTCCAGATACTGAGTCTGATCCATTGGAGGCCCTCTCAGATATAGAGGAGCCCCAACCACTATCCCCTAGATAAGCACATCCATCACCTAACTACACACCCGCTACCCCTCACACTGACAAGGAGTCAGAGCCTTTCAAGACATCAGAGACTAGGGTCACCTCACCACACTCCACTACTCCACCATCAGATCCTACTTCACCACCATCTCCTAAATAGCCACACATACCCAGACATCACCTACCCCTACACCTCTACGATCATTTTACTACCATTGTACTGCACGGATGGCTGTGCGTACGCAGCCCACCCTGTCACCTAGCATCTCAACCAAGCTAACAGAGGCGATGACACTATCACCTCCTTCATTTTGTAAGAGGTACAAATCCTCTTACGAGACCCCATCATCATCATCATCATCACCGACTCTTCCTTTGTGGAAGAGATATCGGGGCACTTCTGAGCTTATAGCCGATACTGAGACTGAGAGTGATGAGTCGGAGGATGAGGGTACCGACTTAGAGAGTGAGGAGGTTGCATTAGAGGATCAGCAGTAGGCAGTCCTGATTGAGGATACAACCGAGTAGGTCCACCCCAAATCAGCAGATAGCAGATGAGACTCCCATACCTAGGTTACTTGTTCGTACCACATGGGAGGACCCTGAGGACGATACAGTCTACATGGACATTGAGTGGGATATGCCTCCAGTCCATTCACCAATTCAGATCCCACCATCACTAGTTGGGATACCATCATCGCCTGGGTGGTTCCTAGAGCCCCTATCAGATTCACCAGTACCCGCCACAGTCATAGATGAGGATGACTTTTTAGAGATAGGAGCACAACTCGAGCTTCTTGGGAGTATACTTCATGACCACATTGAGCGTCTAGACGCACTGCCACCTACCATCTTTAAGGGATATGGTCAGGACTTCACTGAGTTGTTTGCTAGGTCAGGAGCGGTTCGAGAGGAGATTCATTCTCAGTGTTTTAGGCTTAGGAGCCTAGAACAAGGGTAGGAGCAGGCTACGATTACTTTTGGTGCCTTGTGGCGACTAGTCTTGGCCCTTGAGACCTGGGCATGACACTTAGACGCCCAAAGAGAAGCTTTGTGGTAGACCAGGTACAAGGATCAGAGAGAGATTCATGACTTGAGGATGCAGCGCGCAGCAGATCAGTGTGAGCTGCAGGAGTTGAGAGATCGTGTCACCGCACTTGAGCGGAGGATGGACCGTATAGAGGAGTATGTTAGACAGACATAGCTAGGATTGACATGTATCGTCACTAAACTGAGTAGCTTTAGTTAGTGGTAAACCTGAACTAAGTAGCTTTAGTCAACAGTAGACTCATTTTGAAGTCATAGTTTTCTTTAGCGATAGGAAAATTTTGTACGAAACCTATGGATCAATAGTCTTCAGTAGTTCATTTTACATGACTTGTCATGATTTTACTTATGTATACCATCTATCCCTACCCACCTATGATATGATCTACCACTCATTTCTGATAAAGTTACAACGTACTATATGTACATAGGAGACAGACGGCTAGACTTCACACCACAAGGAAACAAGAAGATTCGACTCTACAATAAATCAACAACCTTATTAACAATAATAGAGTTTTCAAAACTTGTCCAACGCTATATAATTTAGTAAAAGTAATCGAGTTATTAGATCTGAAAGAGTTTAGACATACCATGATGAGAGAGAACATGAGATGATGACTGATAAAGTAAATTATAAATCTATCAAATTTAAGGTTCTGACGTGTTAGACATTTACCTCCTATGAACCTAATTAAGTCGACAAGACATTACATAATTTTTTAGAACATCGCACAGATACGACACGAATGGGAACACCATCGAACATCCGATCGAAATCTTGCATTTCAGACAACTAGGAAAGCCGACGACCTGAAAACACTAGATAATCGATAACGCCTCCCGATGAAACATTCATCACCTCTGAAAGATATCCAAGCTAGCGTTAGAATAAATCATGTTAGAAAACCACTAGAAACCTCAATTCAAGAAGCTGAATGAACGAAGGAAAGCAGTACATCGTGCTAAACACCTTTACCCCTTTCTTCCTTCACCACAGTACCTGATAACTCGAGTTGAATTTCGGAGTGAAATTCTCTTAAGGGGGTTAGACTGTGATAACCAATGATTTTTCCTAGGTTATAGTATCCTAAAATACTATGACTGTATATCTACATACTACTATTTCATCAAATTTCTACAGCAAAACTCATGAGTTGACTTTTGTTGACTTTTATTTCGCTAAATAGTTACGGTCTAACCGACTGTCAAATGACAAATTTCTATACAATGAATCACTTTTGATTCAAATTTCTATTTTTCTAAACGTCTACGATCTCATCTAATCACTTACAGGGAAGTCTTCCCGCGCACAGTGAAAATCGTCACCAACGCGTACCGGCACGACAATAAGTTAAATTATGTCTAAATATCTTGAGTCATTCTAATAAACTTATTTTATTAAGTTCTTTCCTGTTTCTTGATGATGTTTGCTCAAAACGTGAATTTACGGGTTTCGTTTAGAATTAATGAAAACATAAAACTACTCGAACTTAAATCAATTTCGATACTAAAAAGAAAACACGATAACTTTAAATCAATTCTTTTTAACATTTTTAAGACATCTAAATATATTATTATTATCTTATGCGTAATTTCGAGAAAACTTTCGGGTTTCGATAATGTACAAACTAAACGCAATATACAATCCCGACACAAGACAAATCAACTAGGATCACATCCTAGGATCCAAATCATGGACGGTCCCCAAAGGGAGACAAGAAGGCTTATTTTTAGCTTGTTGGTCCATGCATGCACCTTTTATTTGTCTCATTCCATTTCAAAAATACACACACTACACCAAAACACACACAAAGCTCTTATTTCTTTCTTCTTTTCTCTCTTGTGTTCGTCCGAAATCACACACACATACACAATCCATAACTTCTATTTTTGATCAAGAACAAGAAGGTTTAAACACACCCGGGTTGATTCTATTGGTGTTTGGGTACATAAAAACAACATAAGGGTTGTTTGTCTAAGCCTTAATCCTCTTCAAAACCCTCTCTTGTAAGTCTCTAAATTTCTCTAATCATTGTACTTTTGGTAGTCTAATGATGCGTTAATGCTAGTTGTACAATGCGTTTTCTAAAAATAAAAAAGCTAAAATTTGCAAAATCTAATATAAGGTGCGATTGGTTCGGCGTGGAAAAGAGGAAAAACACAAGGAAAATGACGTTTTAATATTTTGGTTGTGGTGGTAAAATGATATTGGTTGTCAAAAGTCTATAGCTTATTTTCAGCTTATGAATAAGCTCCTCGTAGCTTATTCGGGCTTATTTTGGTTTTGTTTTGGTCATGGCTTAAAAAGGAAAGGAAAATGGATTTCGTGTTTTGGCTTATTTTAGTTTCGGCTTATTCCACTTGCTTGTTCGTGGTTTATTCTCAATATTTCGAGCTAATTTATTTGTTTCGGGCTTATTATAGCTTAATTTTGGGCTTAAAGGGGCACGGCCCAATAAGGATTATAAGCCGCGGCTTATTTTTCCTTATTGGCCTTGGCTTATTATTATTTGGACTTATTTCTAGCCTATTTACGGCTTATTTTAAAAACTATACGGATTTCTAGCTTATTGCTTATATTCGAGCTTAATATGACTTATTTGAGCTTATTGGCTCTCGGCCCAAAAAGAGTCTGATAACATCAAATATTTGATACTTTTTAGTGTTAATTTCCGCACGAAAATACTTGCAATTGTCTTATAAATACTTGAATTCGATACTTTTACGGTTATTTTGTTGTTTCCAGGTAAAATGCAAGTATGTGACAAGAAACACGTGAAATGGACGAAAAAATAAAGATAATACGGATTCTTACGAGACGTTACGGCGTAACCCCTATGATAGTGCTACGCTGTAACATATTCAAGGCAAGACACGTCACCCAGCAACATTACGGCATAACCACACGCAAGGTTTACGCTGTAACATTATTATTATGGAAAGCTGAGTCATCCGAGTCAGCATTACGGAGTAACATAGACACTTGATTACGCTGTAACATCTTTTAAGCTTGCAATATGGAAGGGACGCGTCAGCAGTTTATGGCGTAATCCCCTAAAAGGTTACGCCGTAACATATCCGAAATCTATAAATAGAGGTCTCATTCAGACACTTCAACATCATCCATTCTACCACAGTTCCAAAGGGCGATCAAGGCCTCCATAGCTCGAAGAATTCCACCAGAAGTCCAAGGGAGATCACACTTACCTTACTTTTGTATTTAATCGTTCATAAACCACATCTGTAAGAATTATGAGTTTTCAATCCAAGATTACCTTTCTTAATTCTTGCTTTGTTGTTGCTATGAGCGGCTAAGCACTTCAAGTGCTGGCCTAGTCATGAATTTACTATCGTTATAATGTTTGTTTCCTGTTAGATTATGGTTTCGTTGGATATCCTTTGACTATAGTGTACCCCTGGGTTTTGGTAGTATTGCGGGTGGTTTAGATCTTGTTAATCCTGTTATTAGATTTCCAATTGAACATGGGATTAGCAGGGTACTAAGGTAAGTTTGACACCTTATCCCTAGTGTAGGAACTAACCAAGTTACCGCCTCTATCACTTAATATACTTAAAAAGCACAAGAACTCTTTCAGAGAGGGTTAATAATCTGTATAGGTTATTAGACTAGTTCTTGGGATAGTTGGGATTAATCACTAATACCTGGTTTCCCTACCTTTGTGACTTTCGAGGGATTCAGGATCACAGGAATTATAGGACAGACTAAGAGAGATATCCGATCTGTCGACTTTAGAAACCACTGATGAAACCATAGTGTAGCATTGCACAGGAAAACATAGTTATAACAGTAGTAATGAAATGGCTAGGCTAGCACGCCTTTCTCCCTGATATCTTCTACTACTTTTTACTTTTCGCATATTTACTTTCTTGTTAATCTCAAATCAATCTTAAAACCATTCTCAAAACGTGACACTTTTAAATTAAAACTAATAACACTTAGCTCTTGGGACGACCTCAGATTAACCATCTCTACACTACCCACAATCAGGTTCTCTACCCGTTAGTGCATTTGTCAGGTGAATCGAGTTTTATAAATTTAAAACTTGAACAAAGTATATTTTAAAATAAAATACGCTTCAAGTTTTTGGCACCGCTGCCGGGGAGCTAAAATCTATTAGTTGAAATTTTGTTAAAATTTTACATTTTCGTAGGAATGAGTAATGCAGGACAAAGGTGAGGGATGACCGCAGACCTGGAATTGTTAAACCTCTATTTGAAGAAAATATAAAATTCGAAATTCGAATTCTGGGGACAATGCATCCACGAATTAAAAAAACATGTTCTTCAGAAGCGAGAGTGAAGACCCCCACGAACACATATCTAATATTATAGACATCATCGACCTTTTCCACTCTCCAGGAGTATCCAAGGACCAGGTGATGCTAATGGCTTTTTCATTCACTTTGAAAGGAAGATCTAGACAGTGGATGAAACAATTGTCCATTGGATCCATCCCAACTTGGGACCTTTTTAAAAATGCTTTTCAAAGCAAATATCGCCATCCATCTCAAATTATCAAGCAAATTAATGCTATTAGGAACTTTGAGCAAGAATCTAATGAACCATTGCATCTTGTATGGGAACGATTCAACGACTCACTCTATAACCGTCTTGAACATAAAATTAATGAACATGAATAGTTACAAATTTTCTATCAAGGATTGAACACTGAAACCAGACGGAAGGTGGATTTCAAGGGACCTATTCCAAGAATGACACCAGCAGCTAGGATAAAAGCCATTATTGAATTATCAAAACATTCACTCTCTTGGTATAAGGAATGAGATTTCATGAACAATGATCTAAACGTTGTTTTTAAACAAATCACCAATTTTGAGCAAAACATGAATGATATTACCGAAGAAGTTCGAATGGCACAACACAAATATAATCTTTTCGATGAAGGAATGATCTCTAAACCGGAAGAAACCTTAAGCACCTTCATTGAAGAATCTCGTAGAAAATAGAGGGGAAGCGAGAACTTATTTTGGAAAATTAAGAAGAATTACGACAAAACCTTTAAAAAACAAGCCTCTTCCATAAAAACTATTGAAAGCCACCTGGGACGAATTGCTGAAATAATACATGGGAGAGGAGTTGGGAGCCTCCCGAGCTTTACCAAAACAAACCCGAGAGGATTGGCACACACCATAACCACTAGAAGTGGGCTCAATTATAACCTACCTAAGAATCCTCTTGAAGAAATTAATGACACTCAAAATAAAACCACAAAAAACATATCTAAAAAGGAGGTAACACCTGACAGTCAAAAAAATATCACTGAAACTTTTGACCCTCCTACTCCCTTTCCCAGACGACTAAAAAGGGAAAAGGAAAAGGAACAATTCCAAAAATTCTTTGAGAGTCTTCAGCGACTTAGCATAAATATTCCATTTATCAAAGCTCTAGAACAAATTCCTAAATATGTTAAATTCATGGAAGATCTTCTTACACAAAGGGGAATAGGTAACGAAGCATCGAAGATTACATTAAATGAATGATGCTCAACAGTCATTTTAAACAAAATTCCTCTTAAAGAAAAAGATCCCGGAAGTTTTACTATACCATGCGTTATAAGACAAAGTGGAATCAATAAAGCATTAGTCGACCTTGGGGCTAGCATTAGCCTCATGCCATACTCAATGTTCTTAAGATTAAACCTTGGCGAATTAAAACCTCCTAAATTCCGAGAGGGATCATGGAAAATGTCATTGTTAAAATCGACAAGTTTGTCTTCCCAGTTGGATTTCATAGTTCTTGATATGAAAGAAGACCGCAAAATTCCTATCATTTTAGGAAGACCCATTCGCTTAGCATGCTCATGCATGATAGTTATTTGTCTTCAACAAAAAAATCTCTTTCGAAGTAGGAAACAAAACTATCACCTTCGACCTTAAAAAATCCATGAAATTTCCACCTTTAGATGATGACACATGTCACTCTGTTGACATAATCGACCTTTCCATTATTGACCATGTTCAAGAAACTCTTCCTTCAGACCCCTTCGACTCAATTTTATTCGAAAACATTAATCATCACTTACCTACTAAAATCAATAGTCTATGGGATGACAATGAAGGAGAACATGACCTGATTAATTATATTTTAGGAGATCTAGAAGCTGAATCTGAAGATTATACAAAACTACTTTGTTTGCGGCAAACATGTTTGAGGGAGAGAAACCTACCACCAAACCTAAAGACCTACCTTCCCATTTGGAATATGCTTTCCTTGACAATAATCAAGAATTCCCCGTTATTATTTTTTCATTATTATCTTCCCAAGAAAAGGAATTACTTCTTGGGGTTCTTACAAAACATAAGAGTGCTTTGGCATGGAAGGTTTCCGATATTAATGGTATTAGCCCATCTTTTTGCATTCACAAAATTTTGATGGAAGATAATTTTAAACCTGTAGTTCAACCCCAACGCAGATTAAATCCTAAAGTTCAAGACGTAGTAAAAGCCGAAATCGTAAAGCTTCTTGATGCCGGTTTAATCTATGCCATTTCCGACAGCCCATGGGTTAGCCACATACATGTGGTCCCTAAAAAAGGAGGAATCATAATTGTTACTAACGAAGACAACGAACTTGTTCCAACGCACTTTTTGTTGTGTGTGTGTTGGAGGGGTATCTTGGACTATAGAAAACTCAATGATGCCACAAGAAAATACCATTTCCTTTTTCCCTTCATTGATCAAATGTTGGAACGATTGTCAGGAAATGAATATTATTGCTTTCTGGATGGGTTTTCAGGATACTTCCAAATTCCTTTAGCACCTGAAGACCAGGAAAAAACTACCTTCACTTGTCCTTATGGGACATTTTCTTATAGGAGAATGCCCTTTGGATTATGTAACGCCCCTGCCACATTCCAGCTGTATATGACAGCAATCTTCCATGACATGTGTAAAGACTTCATGGAAGTTTTCATGGATGACTTCTCTGTTTTTGGAAACTCCTTCGACTCTTGTCTTAACAATTTATCCAAGATGCTAGCTAGGTGTGAAGAAACTAACCTAGTTCTTAACTGGGAGAAATGCCATTTCATGGTTAAAAAAGGAATAGTCTTAGTTAATAAGATATCCAAGGCTAGGATAGAGGTAGACAAATCTAAAGTGGATGTAATCACCAAATTACCTTACCCAACCAATATTAAGGGAAATACGAAGTTCTTAGGGCATGCTGGGTTTTATAAAAGATTCATTAAGGATTTCTCAAAAATTGCCAGGCCTATGACTCAACTACTACTGAAGGACACAAAATTTGTCTTTTCTAGCGAATGCATTAAGTCATTTGAAATCCTTAGGAACAAACTAACAACTGCCCCAGTCATCATTGCCCCAAACTAGGACCTTGATTTTGAACTAATGTGCGATGGTAGCGACTATGCCGTAGGGGCTGTATTTGGACAACGGGTTGATAAAAAATTCCGACCGATTTATTATGCTAGTAAAACTATGAATGACGCTCAAGGACACATTACACTACCACTAAAAAAGAACTTTTGGCGGTTGTGTACGCTTTTGACAAATTTAGGTCCTATTTGATAATGTCCAAAATTGTGGTCTACATCGATCATTCGGCCCTAAAATATCTTTTCAGTAAACAGGACGCGAAACCTAGGCTCATAAGGTGGGTTCTTCTCCTCCAGGAATTTACTTTCGAAATTAAGGATAAAAAGGGGTCGGAAAACCTAGCCGCTGACCATCTTTCTAGATTAGAAAATCCATAGTTAGAAGAATTAGACGAAGACGCTATACGTGATTCCTTCCCTGACGAACACCTCATGGTTATCAATATAAAGGAAGCGGAAACAGACCCATGGTACGCAGATTACGCCAACTTCCTTGTCTAAAAAATCATTCCACGACACTTAACATATAATTTAAGAAAGAAATTTCTATCTGATGTTAAGAAATACATATGGGACGACTCGTATCTGTTCAAATCATGCCCTGATGGAATTGTAAGACGATGTGTTTTTGGTAAGGAGTTACACGAGATCCTCGAACATTGTCATACAGGACCAACTAGAGGACATTATGGGGCCGATGTCACCGCAAGGAAGGTCTTCGAATCAGGATTCTATTGGCCAACCATTTTAAAAGATTCCGCCAGCTATGTTCGACAATGTGATGCATGTCAAAGGGCAGGGAATATTTCCTCTAGAAACCAAATTCCCCTAACCAATATTCTCGTTAGTGAGGTTTTTGACATTTGGGGAATCGACTTCACGGGGCCCTTCCCTTCATCACAAAATAACAAATACATCCTCGTAGCCGTCGACAACGTTTCAAAATAGGTTGAGGCTAAAGCCCTGCCTACTAACGACGCTCGAGTAGTAGTTAAATTCCTTCAAAAATTGTTTTCTATATTTGGGTCCCAAAAGCTCTAATAACTGATCGTGGAACACATTTTTGCAATTCCCTTCTTGAAAAAACATTAAAAAAATATGGAGTTATGCATAGACTTGCTACTCCATATCATCCTTAAACAAGTGGTCAAACTGAAAACACTAATCGGGCCATCAAACGTATACTAGAAAGGACCGTAAACGGGAACAGGAAGGAATGGGAAGATAAACTTGATGATGCACTTTGGGCATTTAGGACAGCTTATAAGGCACCCATTAGAAGCACTCCACTCAGGATTATTTACGGAAAAGCATGCCACCTGCTGATTGAAATGGAGCATAAGGCATATTGGGCCCTCAAGAAAATAAACCTAGATTTAGATGCAGCAGGAAAACATAGGTTCCTTCAGTTAAACCAATTAGATGAATTGAGAACAGAAGCTTACGAACATTCGCGAGCATATAAAGAGAGGACTAAACAGTGGCATAATGCTAAAATTATATATAAGGAATTTCGAGAAGGAGAGGAGGTGTTAGTTTTTAATTCAAGATTAAAAATTTTTCCAGGAAAACTAAGAACTAGGTGATATGGACCTTACACGGTAAGTAGAGTATATCCATATGGGACCATTGAGGTATGTGGAAAGGATGGAGTCAGGTTTAAGGTTAACGGACATAGGTTGAAGAAGTATTATGGGACAGATATGAATGACACAAATGAGACATTATATTTTGCAAAAACATAGAGTGGGTATGAGTCTAACTTAAAGACTCATTAATAAACAAAAGTGCTTGTCGGGAGACAACCCGTCTTTTTATCAATAAATTTCATTTTATGCATATTAGTTGGTTTGCATGTTTTAATTTGTTTTGCAGGTTACAGTAGCTAGGAGGGAATTTTCGAGACCGACTCGACCCATAATTGTGTGGTAGTCTTGCTGATTTAGCAGCAGTTACGGCGTAACGTACATGGTTACGCCGTAACATATTCAATTACGACGTAAACCTTCTTATGGTTACGTCATAAACTTCTAAACCAAAATTTTAAAATACCACATGATTACAACGTAACCACCTGAGTTACACCGTAACCTCTTTCTAAACAACCTTAAAATAAAGTTTTAACGCATTGCTAAACCTTGTATATCTAAATGAACTTTGTGGGTATGTTCTCTGGAAACCCTCACGAGACTTCACTCGTCCACTTGGGCTACCAAGTGGTTTAAAAGGTTTGTTGCATATGCTAAATGCAACCGTGATTCCTACGAAAGTTAGTTAGGTTTGTATTTCTTGTATTTTTTATCATTGAACGATTTTATGCTGTTAGTTTGTTTTAGTGATGATGAGGTGTCATTTTATACACTATTTTGGGGTCATTTAACCCCCTAAATCATGCAAATATGCCCAGATTACGTGCTTAATCATTTGTTTTTCAGGTTTTTAGCACTTGGATGGTTTTTGGAGGAAATACACGTGACTTAGGCTCATTTGGAGAAGAAACGGACAAGATTACGGACCTACACCAAATCTCATAAATATATGCAAACAGAGTGGCTAGAGACGGCGTCGCAAGCATAAAGCGACGCCGTCATGATCAATCTAGTGACGGCATTAGAGATCTGGTGACGGTGTTAGAACGTGGCCGACCTAAAGAAACCCTAGAAGATTTTGTGTCACAAGATTTAGAAGATCATTTCACTTGCGCACGAAGTACCAGATATTGTTTTAGTCATAACTCCTTCATACGAACTCAGATTTGGATGATTCAATAGCTCACACGATCGCAGCGAGAAGATCTAAAACTTAGTGAAAAAGTCATGGCGACGGCGTCACTTGTTAACCCTGATGCCGTTGTGACAAACCGACTTAGGGTTTGCCTATATATACAGCCTCATAACTTCATTTTTATCAAGCCCCCAACCCTAAGTCCGATTCTAGGGTCTGGGTAGGTGTTTTTCCAGCAACTTAGATAGTCTAATTCAATCCATAAACATCTTGTAATGGTTTGATTATCACTTTATATCTTAATTTCATGTCTTCAATTTCCTTTTGTTAGATTATGTATTTCTCTTGTTAATGTATGCTGGCTAATTCATCTAGTATTTATTGAGAATGCCATGGAACCTTGTCATTGATTGTTTATATCTTAATTGTTTTCTATTGATGATTGTGGATCTTTTATATTCACCAAATTAAGGTGTGACAGACTCAATGAAGTAAAATTTGATGTTAGATTATAATTCTTTGTCTATTGCTTCTTGTTTGATTGATTGACATGGTAGGCTCAGAAAACCAACTTTTGCCTGTATCGCGTTGATATGTCTATGGAACCGTGATTGTGTAGAAAGGATTCCATCGATAATAGCCTTCATACTACTTTACCACCGTATATGGTTGATCCCTCTTAAGATATTTCAAATGCAAGTAATGTACTCTTAGGGTGGCCTTGTAACATTTCTTCATTACTACCTACTTATGATGCCCTAACAAAAAATAGACAAAGCGACGTGTTTGTGTAATTCGTTCATGACCTAGGAAATACATACACAATCGCATCACAAGTTGGTGTTACAAGCAATATGTAGGAATTTTGATAGCTAGCATTGAGAAGAGCATCCCAGGTGAATACTCTTATAGTATAAATGTTATATAGTTTATTAGTAATTATTTTGCTTAAAACAAAAACTCATCTAAAACAGAATTTTACTTGCTTTCATAAATATAAAACACATAAGAATAACCGTCAACTCTTAGATCCTAGTAAACATTTGAACAACCTCAATATGTTAAACCCCTAGAGAACAATAACAACCCCCGAGCCTTGCCTATACTACACTACAACGGTTAGGTACACTGCCTAGGGAGTTATAAAACTTCTTGTAGAAGTCCCTTACGACAGCCGAATCAAGTTTTTGGCGCCATTGCCGGGGAATAGCGTAGGTTTTGAATTCAATCTAGCTTTGGTCTAAGATTCCTATCAAGTGAGATTTTAATTTCGTGTCAATTAGCTTTCTCGTAGTCTATCTCTTCTTTGTGTATTTGTTCGTAAAAATGTCATTCCTCACCATGTTGGATGAAATCACACTTGAGTCATTAACGGAAGAAAATTTTGAGTACTTCATAGAATATTACCGTGAAAATTATCCGGAAGATTATAAAAGCGACTTAGAGAATCTTAAGGAAGTATATAAAATGATGAATGGTAGAGTAGAGTATCCTCGCATGCAAAATGCCTCACCTAGTGAAATTAAAGAACCATATGAGCCTTCACTTAGGATGTATTCGTTTGAACAAACTTCGTGTTTAGGATCAACTTTTGTTGGTGAGACCCTTAGGAAAAGTGACCAATTGCATCAAACTTTTGAGAAGAGCTCCATAGCAATGACCCATAAGTTAGATGACATGATAGAATTGCCTAAGTCACAACCTAAGAAAACATATAACGAGGATTTAGAATGTGAGATAGTTATGGTTAAGATGCCTAAGTGCATGGCATGGTTAGATGATGAGCCCATAGGTGATATAGATACAATGGAGGATAAGGCAAAAAATTCAAGGCCACAAAGTACCCCACAGGTCCTCCCATCATTTGAGGTATACACACTGCCCGTAACTTACCCGAAAGAAGTAGATGAGACCATAGGAATCCCGATGGAGGTAGAACCTTTGGACCATACGAAACTAGAGGATTTAGGATTGTATACATGTAATCATGACATTCCTCTTAGTTCTAGGGAAATTCCTAGTGTTGATGAACCAGAACCTCAACTTTTACCCAATTTTCCACCCTTAGATGTAAGTCTAGGAGGCAAAAGAGGAACCGACCCACCCATCAACCCATATAGTTTGGGTAGTTTTAGGATGAAGGTAGTAAAACCCTTGAGCATTCATACACCACCTTTACCCCAAGTGGCATACCCCTATCAAAATGGTGTGTATCGCTACTATCACCCGCACTTGACCTTAAGTGTAGGGGAGACCCACCCTTTGTGCGTCAAATAAGCGTAGAGTCAGGCTCGTGACTCGAACAAAAACAAGCGCTTATTGGGAGGCAACCCAATCTATTATTTTCATGCATATTAGGTGTGTTTTATGTGTCTTGTGTATCTTGTGTGTTTGTTTTGAGTCATATGATTGTGTTAACTATTTTTGTGGTTTTTGTAGTAAATTTTGCAGGAAATAACTAATGGGAACTTGCGTGCAGGAATTTTTGAAGAAAAGAAAAAAATTCTTCTTTACAGACCCTGGAGACGGCGTCAGGATTAATCCTGATGGCGTCGCCAGGTCTGCTACAGGAAAATTTGATTTTTAATTAATTTTTGAGAAATTAATCTTGTATAATTTTCGGAATTTGTAATTTTCCTAAAAACCTGCAGAAAACCACGATTACGTTAACACATTCATCCTATGTTTATTGATTTCATAGAGTCTAAACCTAGTTTATGAGGTTGTATTTATCATTCACCCGTGGATTTTATGCTTGGTGTAGTTGTCTTTGTCTTTGATTACAGGTTATATTTGATGAGAAGAAGCTTGGAAATTATTAGGAAGTTTCATTGGAAAAACCAATTATTATATCATTACTCTCATCCTATCTTTCCTGCTTTCATAGAGTTAAACCCTAAACTCTCATTGTATTTATATATATCCCGCTGATTCTATGCTTGGTGTAGTTGTCTTTGCCTTTGATTACAGGTTATATTTGATAAGAAGAAGCTTGAAAGTTCTTAGTAAGTTTCATTAGACGATTCTTGGAGGACGATTTAACCAGTTATCGCATGTTTCTTCTCTATTATT